>NIVC01001377.1:252500-272500 GCA_002269645.1 Macrostomum lignano
GTCTATTCGTGTCTACTCGTGTCTATTCGTGTCTACTCGTGTCTACTCGTGTCTACTCGTGTCTACTCGTGTCTACTCGTGTCTACTCGCGTCTACTCCTGACTACTCGTGTCTACTCCTGACTACTTCTCGTGTCTATTCGTGTCTACTCGTGTCTACTCATGTCTACTCGTGTCTACTCGTGTCTACTCGTGTCTACTCGTGTCTACTCGTGTCTACTCGTGTCTACTCCTGACTACTTCTCGTGTCTACTCGTGTCTACTCGTGTCTACTCGTGTCTATTCGTGTCTACTCGTGTCTACTCGTGTCTACTCGTGTCTACTCGTGTCTACTCGTGTCTACTTATGTCTACTCCTGTCTACTTATGCCTACTCCTGTCTACTTATGCCTACTACTGTCTACTCCTGTCTACTTATGCCTACTCCTGTCTACTCCTGTCTACTTATGCCTACTCCTGTCTACTCCTGTCTACTCCTACTCCTATCTATTCCTGACTACTCTATCTATCGTGTTGACTTCTGTCTACTTCTAAGTAGTTCTAAGTGCTTCAAATCTAAGCTATTTTTAGGCTAATTTCTCATCGCGTTGGCACTACCTCCGTCTCTACTTAAATCATCATTTCCAACATGCACTTCGTTAACTGAATCCCAGCCCCGATTAAATTTCAATCCAATTCTCGGTTGCCAACGCATGCACGAATATCGAAAAATTATACTAATAGAGAAATATCAGCAGAAAAGGAAAGCTGATTTAGCCTACTCAAGCATGCACAATTGCAGCAGGCTTGCCCGTATCATATTGCTCTTGGGTTATTTGTTCCTGTGTAAGCTGCCTATGCTGGCAGAGAGCAAGTTAGGGGCGGCAGGGCCTCTCCGCGCGCTCTCTCGGAGTGTTTTGTGTCAAGCTTCGGCTCTGCTGGCTGGGCTGCCTGGGGGAAGGAGGTTCACTCAGTGCTTTGCAGCCGGCACCCGCCAGATCAGTGCCTGCGTACTGTACACTCCCTCCGTAATCCCTTCCCCGCCAACTCTTCCCCTCAGCCGCTACCCCGGGCAAGAGCAGCCAAGGGATATTCGTCACGCCCTCCGAAGCAATCCTCTTGCCTCCTCTGCTCCCAAGCCAAGGCCGATCGGATCGATATTAATCCTTCGACACCCCCTCCGCTTCAAAATCCTCTAGGAGCCGCGTGTGCTGTCCTTCTTCCCCTTCCTCCACCTTCTCTTTGCAGAATGAAAAGGCACAGCTACAGGAACCGCTGCACAAGGGGAAGACTGGCTTTAAGTCAGGCCTGGAAGGGACTGCGCCATGGGCTTCTAATATTAAAGACATGGAGTGGAAACCAGAAACTGTTCTTAAAGCGAATTGTTATTGCCTAATCGAGGCAGAACGTCTGCACAATTGACAAAATCGAGCTGTTTTGAAACCGTTCACTTCAGTTTAAAACTGAGCATCACACTTGCATTTGGCTTTTGATGACACGCTCAGATATGATTTATGTATGCTAAATTCTGAGCAATTTTTGTTTTCTGAATTTGAAAACAGAACCTGCTGGTGCACGATAGAAAGACAAGTAGACTACCAACCCTTCACCGACTGCATAGCAGCAGAATTTCAAGCGACTTTCCCTTCCCAGACAGCTGGTTTTCGAACTTCTTAGCCAGAACCGAGAGGCTTGGAACGTCGTGCGCGGGCCTCCCCGCCTCCTCTTAGCCCAGCCAGCGTGCAGCACACGCCAACGATAGAAAAACTCACCAATGGAGACGTACGAAATCAGCCTGTCCCGTTCCTTCCCGCACTCTCCCGCTCCAAGCTCTCACCCTCCTGAGGCAGTGCGGTTGCTACCCCCTCCCCACCTCAACCAGGGGCGGGCGACTTGAAAAAGCCAAGTGGGGCGGCGAAATTCCCCGACCCGATCCCCGCTCTGCCCGCCTTCCAGTTCCAGCCGGCCACACACGAAGGACCTCGTAGCTTCTACCTGCCTTGAAGGTTAATATTGACAATACAGAAAGCAGGATCAATGGCGGACTTCAAGCACGGACTCTGTGGATGTTTCGATGACTGCGGTGAGACTTAAGTCCGAGTCTTAGACCTTTGTAAAATATTGTAAAATAGAAAAGTTCAAACTTTGAAATAGTAACTCAATTTATTGCCAAAATTCTATGATTCCACATTCGGTCAGGCCTGTGCATCATCACCTACTTCGTGCCCTGCTACACCTTCGGCAAGAACGCCGAGGCCGTCGGAGACAGCTGCGTTCTGTGCGGCCTGGCCTTCCTGTTCGTTTCACCCTGCGTTGGCGCCATCGTCCGCGGCAAGATCCGCGAGAAGCAGGGCATCAACGGCAGCTTCATTGGCGACTTCTTCGTGCACCTCTGCTGCCCGCTGTGCGCGCTGGTGCAGGACGCCCAGGAGGTGAAGGAGATGAGCCCCGGTGGACAGGTGGTGGAGCGGGAATGAATCCCCGTAGCAACTATTTCTAATCTGGTTAGTTATGCCTCTGGCTCTCTCAGTTCAGCCTGCCCCTCAGCCCCGCCGATCAAGCTCTGTTTCACAAGGCTCGCTTGAATAATATTTATTGACTTTGCATAAACAGCAACTCTTCAAGCATAAAGCATATTTATCAATTGTTTTACTAATTTTTAGTCACTAAAAGCAATAATATATATAGGCCTTAATAATGAAAGGCAATGAACTCTGGTCAAAATAGTTGTCTTTGTCTTGTTTTTTAACCAAAAGCGTGTCCGCGAGCCCTCAAATTCGTGCTTGATTTTATTTCGCAGTTTTGTTATATCGATGTTTTGTTTAACTGCTTTGCGACTAAAATTTAATCAAGTCCAGCTCTTATTGGGGAATCTGATTTTCTAACCAAATCAATAATTTGTCGGAACAATTTTTTCTCTCTAAAATAACTTATTTGGAATTTTGCGTAGAAACTTCGCTTTTTTTGGTGTTCTGCCTGTCGCTTTGTCAATTTTGCAGGTTTTTTCAATTTAAAATTTTTTGCTATATTCTCAGCCACCCACCCTAGTGATAAAATTATACCGATATATAGTCTTTGTTAGGCTTGCCAACAATTGTTTTTGAGCTAGATTATTATCAAAATAGAAATCAAGCTGTGCTTCAGATATACCCAGCTGCCCCGTACTGAACAACAAGTCGCCTTAACAGACAGAAGCTTCTACTCGTATTCAATAGCCTGCAAAACCTGCAATATCCTTTGTTATTATTCTTATCAATAAACCTATTATATTTTATAAACACTATATATACAACGTGCACCAGTTGACAAAAAGTGACGCAATAAGCAGCTGTGCAATACGCTAAAAACTGCCAATCCACATCATGATGGCCCAAAATAATAATTTTTTGTTGTTATAGATTCAAATTATGCAAATCAATTTCTATATTATACTTTATCATAGCTCCTTTGTAAAATTAAGAACTAAGCAAATAAACTGATAATAATTATTTGAATTAGGGCGAAAATAATCTTAAGAAAAAAATTGTTCTCTTTGCTAACTGGCTTCTAAACTGAGCGATTTCACTTTTGTACTTTTGGCTGCATTAGTCCAAGTCGTTCTTTAGTTTCAAGAAAATAAACTCGGATCAAACATTTGAGTTCAGGAAAAGATCAGGCCTTGAAAGTTTTTAATTCAGTTCCTCCAATGGTAAGCTAGATAGATAGATAGATAGATAGATAGATAGATAGATAGATAGATAGATAGATAGATAGATAGATAGATAGATAGATAGATAGATAGATAGATAGATAGATAGATAGATAGATAGATAGATAGATAGATAGATAGATAGATAGATAGATAGATAGATAGATAGATAGATAGATAGATAGATAGATAGATAGATAGATAGATAGATAGATAGATAGATAGATAGATAGATAGATAGATAGATAGATAGATAGATAGATAGATAGATAGATAGATAGATAGATAGATAGATAGATAGATAGATAGATAGATAGATAGATAGATAGATAGATAGATAGATAGATAGATAGATAGATAGATAGATAGATAGATAGATAGATAGATAGATAGATAGATAGATAGATAGATAGATAGATAGATAGATAGATAGATAGATAGATAGATAGATAGATAGATAGATAGATAGATAGATAGATAGATAGATAGATAGATAGATAGATAGATAGATAGATAGATAGATAGATAGATAGATAGATAGATAGATAGATAGATAGATAGATAGATAGATAGATAGATAGATAGATAGATAGATAGATAGATAGATAGATAGATAGATAGATAGATAGATAGATAGATAGATAGATAGATAGATAGATAGATAGATAGATAGATAGATAGATAGATAGATAGATAGATAGATAGATAACCGTAGCGAATACAGCAAGGCCGGCAGCTCACTGAGGCAGTCAGGTGAATGCTGCTGGTTTCTAATAAACCCAGCGGCATTAACTGCAGGAATCATTCACTATCTGACAGTCGATCTCTGTTTGTTCTGGCCGTTACGAGGCAGCCAGTTACGCAAAAAATTGATAAAAGAGCAGCCGGATTTCTGCAGCCAGCCTTAGCAATTAAATTCACGAATACATTTAGCTAAGAGCTTTGTTTGCCCGCTGTGTGCTTGGCTCGCCTGTACATGGAAGATGTGTGACAGAGTCTGCTTTCATATTCAGAATTCCATATTCTCTTTCCCGGCCTCTGCAATTATTCTCACCTCTCTACGCTACAGCAGAATCGGCTTGGTTACTAAGGGAAGTTGTTATAGCAACTAGAATCGTAGTCATGGCAGGCAGGCAGACTCTAATAGATTCTGTATGCAATTGCGAGTGAGCAAAGAGAATAAATGAAACCCAGGTAGGATTTTCCAAACAGACCCCGTCACTTGACAGTTACTCACTACCACTGTGTTGTTTCAAGGTGGGAAAATAGCTGAACTCGCTCTGTGCATTCAGCTCCCAGTTGTTAAACTAAGGTGAGCTTAGGAATTCTTCCTGGCACAGAAGGAAAACTGGAGCTTAGAGAGTGAAAGGGATGGGAGAGGGAGTGTGGGGGAAGATAGAGGGAGAGTGGGGTTAGGGAGAGGGAGAGTGGGGTTAGGGAGAGGGAGAGTGGGGGAAGAGAGAGGGAGAGTGGGGGAAGAGAGAGGGAGAGTGGGGTTAGGGAGAGGGAGAAAGAGAGGCTGGGAGAGTGAGAGTGGGAGGGGAAGAGAGTCAAAAGGAAGAGGGAGAGAGTGACGGGGATAGAGTGAGAGGGAGAGCGAGGGACGGTGAGAGAGGGTGCGAGAGTTAGAGAGAGATAGAGTGGGAGAGTGAGAGATGGAGAAGGGAGAGAGGGAGGACGAGAGGGGCTGGGAGAGTGAGAGAGGGAGAGAGTGAGAGAGGGAGAGAGTGAGAGAGGGAGAGTGAGAGAATGAGAGAGGGAGAGAGTGAGAGAGGGAGAGAGTGAGAGAGGGAGAGAGAGAGAGTGAGAGAGGGAGAGAGTGAGAGAGGGAGAGAGTGAGAGAGGGAGAGAGGGAAGAAGAGAGGGGCTGGGAGATTGAGAGAGGGAGAGAGTGAGAGAGGGAGAGAGTGAGAGAGGGAGAGTGAGAGAGTGAGAGAGGGAGAGAGGGAGAGTGAGAGAGTGAGAGAGGGAGAGAGGGAGGAAGAGAGGGACTGGGAGAGTGAGAGAGGGAGAGAGGGAGGAAGAGAGGGGCGGCTGGGAGAGTGAGAGAGGGTGGAGGGGAGTGAGAGGGAGAGTGAGAGAGTAAGAGAGATAGTAAAAGAAAGAAGAGAATGTGACTTTGAGTTTTTCAAGTTTGAACTTGGACAACCAGTGATCAAATTTTTTTGCCACTAAATAATAATCAGCATAAGAAATTGTTAATTGCTATTATTGAAGGTGGCTAAAAGCTGTAATTGATCTAGCGTAACGTGGATTGAATTTGTTCATGACCTTGGAATCTTGTCAATGCTTTCCTGTTTATTGGGCCCTTTTCAAACTGTTATAGTAAACGCAGGAGTGTGCGAATCTGGTTCTCTCTCAACCCTGTCTTCTGGCAGTATATGCAAAAACCACTTGTTGATTTTGCGTTACTAAATTATTTGCCTCGCAGGCTTAAATTGTAATATGCAAAGCAACCATAACGACTTACAATGGTGCCTTTAGTCTCTCCTGTGTGTGACTTGGATTTGTTTTTGTGTTGCTGCGCAGAAGGTTTCACTAACAGCGCAGGCTGGCATTTGCTTATGAATTGCTGCCTCCGTATTTCATAACTCACACCCGCACGCTTGCTGGGACTAATTGCTTTTTTGTACTGGCTTAAGGTTTCACCACTGTACGGGATCTACACAGGTGGCTCACTTGCCGTCTTACTGGTATCATATAGCACTTATAGCACTAATTACTTATTCTTTTGCCCCCTTTGGTGTATAAAGCATTGGAGCTTAGTTAGTTAGTTAGTTAGTTAGTTAGTTAGTTTGTTAGTTAGTTAGTTAGTTAGTTAGTTAGTTAGTTAGTTAGTTAGTTAGTTAGTTAGTTAGTTAGTTAGTTAGTTAGTTAGTTAGTTTTAGTTAGTTAGTTAGTTAGTTAGTTAGTTAGTTAGTTAGTTAGTTAGTTAGTTAGTTAGTTTTAGTTAGTTAGTTAGTTTTAGTTAGTTAGTTAGTTAGTTAGTTAGTTAGTTAGTTAGTTAGTTAGTTAGTTAGTTAGTTAGTTAGTTAGTTAGTTAGTTAGTTAGATAGTTGGTTAGTTAGTTAGTTAGTTAGTTAGTTAGTTAGTTAGTTAGTTAGTTGGTTAGTTAGTTAGTTAGTTAGTTAGTTAGTTAGTTAGTTAGTTAGTTAGTTAGTTAGTTAGTTAGTTAGTTAGTTAGTTAGTTAGTTAGTTAGTTAGTTAGTTAGTTAGTTAGTTAGTTAGTTAGTTAGTTAGTTAGTTAGTTAGTTAGTTAGTTAGTTAGTTAGTTTTAGTTAGTTAGTTAGTTTTAGTTAGTTAGTTAGTTAGTTAGTTAGTTAGTTAGTTAGCTAGTTAGTTAGCTAGTTAGTTAGTTAGTTAGTTAGTTAGTTAGTTAGTTAGTTAGTTAGTTAGTTAGTTAGTTAGTTAGTTAGTTAGTTAGTTAGTTAGTTAGTTAGTTAGTTAGTTAGTTAGTTAGTTAGTTAGTTAGTTAGTTAGTTAGTTAGTTAGTTAGTTAGTTAGTTAGTTAGTTAGTTAGTTAGTTAGTTAGTTAGTTTTAGTTAGTTAGTTAGTTTTAGTTAGTTAGTTAGTTAGTCTTTGTGACGAGTACGTGGTACTCTTACTGTTCCCTTGATTCATTGATTCATTTGATAGACACATTTCAGACTGACACAGCCACTAATGTAACTTAATATCCAGCATTGGAGTTGATTGTGCCTTACATACGAGTAGTATACTTTGTATTGATCAAATTGAAGTTAGCATGGGTTGATGTCGGTGCATGTCCACTTTAGCTCTTACTAATCAAAGGAGTCAGTATGAGCTTGCCCCACACTAGCTCGCTCCGAAATCTTTATTTAAGCTAACTAAAACACATTTGTGAAACATTGTGCTTGTGCATATGATTTTTTATAGATGAAAAATTGTTGATTTTAGTCACTCGAGCTCCAAAAGCATAGGACGCAATCTACGAGCTAGCATTGTCTAACTAATGCAAAACTAATGACACAATCTAACTAATACAAAGCCATATACACAATCTAACTAATTATTGCAAAGCCATAGATACAATCTAACTAATGCAAAGCCATAAACACAATCTAACTAATTAATACAAAGCCATAGACACAATCTAACTAATACAATGCCATAGACACAATCTAACTAATACAATGCCATAGACACAATCTAACTAATACAAAGCCACAGACACAATCTAACTAATACAAAGCCACAGACACAATCTAACTAATACAAAGCCACAGACACAATCTAACTAATACAAAGCCACAGACACAATCTAACTAATACAAAGCCACAGACACAATCGAACTAATACAAAGCCACAGGCTCAATCTAACTAATACAAAGCCATATACACAATCTAACTAATACAAAGCCGTATACACAATCTAACTAATACAAAGCCATAGACACAATCTATCTAATACAATGCTATAGACACAATCTAACTAATACAATGCCATAGACACAATCTAACTAATACAATGCCATAGACACAATCTAACTAATACAATGCCATAGACACAATCTAACTAATACAAAGCCATAGATACAATCTAACTAATACAATGCCATAGACACAATCTAAGTAATACAAAGCCACAGACACAATCTAACTAATGCAAAGACATATACACAATCTAACTTACAAAGCTATAGACACAAACTAACTAATACAATGCCTTAGATACAATCTAACTAATACAGAGCCACAGACACAATCGAACTAATACAATGCCATAGACACAAACTATCATTGCTTGTTCTTAGGATCGACTGGCTTGGAAAATGCTATAATATACGAGTTGCTCGTACGGTGCTCGTACATGTAGCAACCGTAGGCAGATAAAAACTTTGCCTAGAGTTTAAGTAGCCCCAGGCACATTCTTACAACTAGGATAAGATCCCAGAAATTTAGGATAAATGGTGCCTGCACCGAGATCCGAAAAGCTCGATCATCATCATTCGACACAAACTGACACGGCGCAGACCCATGTTACATGCCTCATTATTTTCCACTGTATTCATTGCTTTACGTTCGTCAAAAAAGAAATCCTGCTCGAACTCATGTTTTAAAAAGAAAATATACTAAGAATATTGTAAATTACACCAAAAGCAACTGACATGACAGCTCCCCAATCCACGGAGGCGACATCCACTAGTTTTCACGATAGCAAAAATAGATACCAAATTTGGCAAAAGAAATGTGTTGATGTCACCGAGACAAGATAAGTATGAGTGGGTATCAAGATGAAGCAACTTGCTTGATTTAGTTTCATGGGAATCGGTTTAGTAACGCATAATACCCGTACTTGAGAAGAGCAGGCATCAGGCTGTAGTGCTTGTTAATGGATGCCACTTTACTGTGTTCTGAGAACTCTACACACAGATGGGGCGGAGCACCCGGTATAGAGGCAGCCAGTTCTCTGGGAAGAATCAGTTTACTCTGTTTGAACTGCTCTTGGGCCATCTGATCGTGTGTATTTAGCAGTTTACTCTGTAACCACTTGAAGTAACGTACCTTCTTGGGTTTCTAGTCATCAGTCTTATAAGTCCAAATACGTGGGCTTTGGAAGCCGAGTCCTTCTTAGTCAAATACGTCAAACTTTTTTGTGTATATTTCCCTCTCTCTCTTCAAGCGAGCTCCGACCAGGCTTCATTCTTTCGCAAAGCAATCGGACAGGAGCCCCTGTGACCAAGTGGCTTGAGAAAGAGAGACGGTCGGGTTATGAGACTAGTTTAAATAGACTTGATCGCGAAGTCCGTCAGAGAACATACGCATCAGAGTTCCGACAGCATCGCAGGGAAAAGGTTTCAACTGAACAAGATTTTTTAACACAGACTTTGGTAGTTTAATTTTAAGTTTGACTATGTATTCCAAGATGAAGGTAAGTTGGTGAAAGCCGGATTTCAGATTTAATAAAATCATTCTTCACCCAAAGTAGCTCATATAGATATTTGCGTATGCTAAGAAAACAAAAGAAAATTAAAAAACAATACATCTTCAAGAGGGAGCACAAACTACTCGCATCTTGAATAAAGTATGCAAACATCTCTAAGCGCTGAAATATGAGCCGGGTTGTCTTTTTGCTGCCAAGCATTTCAAAAAATTGATAGCCGCCCTGCGACCTCTCGGTGTCAAATTTTGTTTAACCTTCACAGCGACCCAACGCATTCGCGCTGTAGCGAGCAAACAATTCTCTGCGAATGGAATTGAGCTCCTTCTTTGAGTGGGTGGGATGGTAGGATTCGGGGGCACGACTCATCATATATAAGGCCCAACTTTCGCACCTTTTGGTAGGTATTGACTCACTCAGCTAAATTGTCTACTTTTTACAAAATTCTGAGTACTAAAGAATCAAGTTGCTTGAAGCCGGAAGTTTCCCTGTAATGACATCTGTTTCCAACCAAAACCAACAGAAAGAGGCTGCTGCTGCTGCTGTCGTCAGCCAGAACGGCAGTGTGAACGGCAGTCAGAACGGCCTGTCGCACTCCATGGCCGCCCTAGGTCTGGACTCCGCCGAGTCTGCCAAAGCCGCGCTGCCGGATCCGACGGCGGACGAAAACGGAGGCGAGGAAAACGACGTCAAGGTGGACATCAAGCGCGGCATGGACACGGCGACTTTTCGGCGCGTCGGCAAGCAGATGGTGGACTACGTGGCTGACTACTTGGAGAACATTGGCGATCGGCCCGTACTGCCCAATGTGCAGCCGGGCTACCTGCGCGATCTGCTGCCAGGCGCCGCGCCAGAGCGGCCCGAAGACTTCGAAAAAGTGATGGAGGACGTAGAGTCCAAGATCATGCCCGGGGTGCGTTATTCAAGGCTACTTTTGTATTCTCCCACGTCTTCAAAATAGTTTGCTTGGTTGTGGGCCTGCTCGCAGAAGCAAACCATGGCTTGTTGTTTCCAAACTTAAGGAATGCATCTATTCTTTGTCTCATATTTTTGTCAGTTTTTTCGCAGGGGGCTTTAGTGTACTGACGCATATAGGGAGACCCGCAGCCACTAAGAAGACAAGAAGCTAATGCCATTTTTCTAATCCCTAGACATAAAAAAGTACTTCAGTGTTATTGTTCTCGTCGTCTAATATGTACGAGCTCTGTGCCTCGTGGGTTGTCCTTATCAACATGACAAACCTGCAAATATGTGACGGATAGAAGAAACTAAATCATTGTCAAAATATTTTTGAAGTTTACTCAAAATAACCAACCCCACTAAACCAAAAATTTCTGAAAACTGTGTTCCAAAGACACCAAAGCAAAACAAATGTTCTAGCGACTGATGTTTAAAACATGATTGCTAGTGCAATATTGTAAACTCAACTAAAAAAACCAATTTCAACTACACGATCCACCGCAGATCACTCATTGGAACCACCCAAACTTTCACGCCTACTATCCGTCGTTGAACTCCTATCCATCAATCCTTGGCGATCTGCTCTCGTCGGCCATCGGCTGCGTAGGCTTCTCCTGGATCGCCAGTCCAGCTGCCACGGAGCTTGAGGTCATCGTCTGCGACTGGATGGTGAAGGCCATGGACCTGCCGAGTCACTTCTTGTCCACCTCGGAAACAGGCGGTGCCGTCATACACGGAACTGCGACTGAGTCGACTCTCACCTGCATGCTGGCTGCTCGAGAGCGGGCTATCAAAGACTGGCTGAAGGAGCATCCGGAATCCGGATATTTCGATGCCTTCTCCAGACTCGTTTGCTACTCAACCGATCAGGTAAAATATTATCTAGATTTTCTTCCTAATTACGGTCGAAATCGGTCAATCGACGGAGTTGGAATAAAACTGACCCATCAATTCCCTCATCTCCATCGCAGACGCACTCCATGATCGTTCGAAACGCCTCCTTCATTGGCATCGAGATTCGTCGCCTGCATCTGCCGGAAGGCCGAACTTCGCTAAATCGAAAGGAATTTGTCCAAGCTGTGGAAGAGGACAAGGCCAAGGGACGAATTCCCTTCTTCGTGAGTTAGCTGTGCCGATTGCAGTCTGTTTAACAACCACTAAAAGAGACAAAAGTATTATTGATATTTACGAAAAAATATTCTGAACAGGAATAATTAACCACGGTTTCTTAACTAAACTAGCCTGGTTTTGCTTATCAGACGTACTTAGTGCTGAAAGAATAATGAGGTCCATCTAAATCATTCAATTTCCACTCTTCAGTGTTCAGAATAACCTTCGTCGTCCCTTTTTAAACAAAATTGTTTAAGTCAGTTCTTAAAGCAGTGGTAATGTTCTTTTGATCCTTTACCACTCGGGACATAATCCAGACATAATGGATTGAGCATACTTTGACTATTCTCATCTACTTTAGTGACAGAAAAAATCACATGTCTGACTGGCTTATCTCAAACAGAGTGCCCCCAATGACGTCTTCTGTTGTTCTGCTGCAGCGATATTGCTTAGAAAGCAGTCGTCTAGGAGACAGACAACACAGCTCTCTCTCTCTCTCTCTCTCTCTCTCTCTCTCTCTCTCTCTCTCTCCGTCTCTGAAATGACGCACTGTTTGCCTAATGCAATGTTTGCTTTTACCCTGGCGGCGGTACTCGTCCCCCTCCTCTATTTTCTCTCTCCCCGTCCTTTCTCCCAGACAGCCAAAGAAGGCGCCTGAGTTCTGTTTTCACTAGACAGTGAGCTCACAAATCGTTCTCGCCCAGACTCAGCTCCGGCGCTCCGGGGCTGCTGCAGGGGTGGGCCTCAAACAGAGTCCGAGTCTCAGGGTTCGCCAGGTCGGCTTAGCGTTCTCAAGTGCCACGCTTTTTCAGCTGATCCATGATAGTCTCCGAGCTCAAAGCAGTCCCCTCTGCCCTTCCCAATGTACCTTTAATGTCCAAGGCTGAAGGCTCTTGACGTATTTAGCTTTCACACTCTTCTTAACCTCTCTTTGCATTTCTTGGTCAAGGCTTGCCACCCACTGAGAAAACGGAGCTGCCCATAGCTGCAGTTGAGTTTCAGAGATCGAACTGTCTTTTAGCGAATTACTTTTGCAAAATTGAAGTCTATTTATTATTCTTTCGTCATGGGAACACCTAAAAATATATGCGCTCGATTGTCGTCAGCTCAAATTCAGTTTTGATTCATAGCACTCATGACATTGCGAACAGTTACAAAAAGCTTTAATTAACAGACTATGATTCATACAGGAACTTTTCCCAAACCATGTTTCGCATGTGGCTACTAATGCAAACAATTTTGGGGTTTCTATTTTTAGCAACAAAGAAATCTGCATGTACCTCACGAGTTCTTGACATTCATTGCCACAGAAAACTGGCCTAACAAGATATCTACCTGAGCACACTACTCTTTTACTTTGATAGTAGTATTGCGTGTTTACAATCTGTGTTGCGAAAACAAAACACTTTTTGTTTCGCTTTTTTTACTGTAACTTTTTAATGACCACCGCCCAGGTGTGCGGCAGCTTTGGAACCACCAGCAGCTGTGACTTTGACCCAGTTGAGGAGATTGGACCTGTCTGTGAGTAGAGCTAATAAAAATTGAATACATTTCAGATTTTTACGTGAGTAAGAAGCCATTTTAGCACAAGAAATATATCAACAGAAGATTTTCTAATTGTTATGCAGAGAGACATATTCCTGTAGGTTAATTTTCGTAGAGAGCCTCATCTTATCGATTCCGCGCCATTAATCAATTATTTACAGGCATGTCCGAGCGCATCTGGCTCCACATCGACGCTGCGTACGCCGGAGCTTTCCTATTCTGCCCAGAGTACCGACCGCTGATGCGTGGCATTGAATACGCCGATTCTTTCAACTTCAATCCGCACAAAATGATGCACGTCAACTTTGACTGCTCCGCACTGTTCCTGCGATGCGTGGAAGATTTGTTCGACGGTTTGAAGGTGAGAGTTTGGACCCTTTAGCTTAGACTTGTAGTTCAACAGGTTGGCGTTAGCCAGGGTTTTTAGTGGCCCAGGGGCTTTAGCACCAGGGGCTTTAGCACCCGGGTCTTTAGCACTAGGGACGTCAGCACAAGGGTCTTTAGCACCAGGGGCTTTAGCACCAGGGGCTTTAGCACCCGGGTCTTTAGCACTAGGGACGTCAGCACAAGGGTCTTTAGCACCAGGGGCTTTAGCACCAGGGGCTTTAGCACCAGGGGCTTTAGCACCCGGGTCTTTAGCACTAGGGACGTCAGCACAAGGGTCTTTAGCACCATGGGCGCCAGCACCAGGGTCTTTAGCATCATGGGCGCCAGCACCAGTGTCTTTAGCACCACGGGCTTTAGCACAAAAAGCCCGTTACTTTTACTGGGGTGTGGGATTAGCCATTGCTTTTTCTGAGTATAATCTAGGGGCATTCTTATCAACATAACAGGAGGACCTGCTGTCGGGGCTAAAGCTGATGAAGATCTTCAAGGAGCAGGGCATCCCAGACTATCGGCACTGGGAAATTCCGCTGGGTCGTCGATTTCGCGCCCTGAAAATCTGGTTCGTCCTGCGCAGCATGGGCCTGCAGGGCCTTCGCAAGTCACTGCGACATCATGTCCAGATGGCCGACCACTTCGCAGAGAGAATGGGTGCCGACCCCGAGTTCGAGGTGCTGACCAAGAGTCTCGGCTTGGTGACTTTTCGGGTCAAGGTGAGGCTGAATCAATGCGCTCAGGAATTGAGCTTTGAAAGGTTTTAGCAAACATTAGAACTACGCTCATAGAGCATAAATCATATACATTTATGCGCGTCGCAAATCTTCAAATTACTGTAGTCGTAGCAACTGCGAACACAAGTACCAATATCTTCCATCCATCTACACGTAATTAGAGCTTTTTTTCAGCACTGAATAGTCACAGTGCCAGGACTACTAAGACTAGATTTACTACTCCTATTAACTATAGTGGTCCTTGATCCAACCAACACAGATGAGCATTATAGCGAAAATTCACACGCACGCTTTCAGCTTCCCATCAGACCAGATGGCTCGTCCGCAGGCTCCGGAGTTTTAGTAAGTGGCGCGTCTAATGCTTACTGAAGAGTAAGTTTTGCTCTCAATTGCACCTCCGTTGGATTAGCATTGGTCTGTGCAATCAGTAAACATGAAAGAGCATGTTCATATCAAACTTGACCTTTTGAGGCTGATCTCAAACTATAGTTGCGATCTGGCTCGACCCAATCCCAGCAATTAAGACTCAACCAGCCTATTCCACTACTCCAGGACACGGACGCGGTGAACGCTCTGCTGTACAATCTGATCTGCGACGACGGACGAATCCACCTGAATGCGGCCGAGACGGGCAACCCGCCAACCTACTACCTGCGCTTCGTGTGCACCTCGCACGCCGAACAGAAAGACGTCGATTTCGCCTTCGACGTCATCAAGAGCCTGACAGCCCGTCTGCGTAGTCGGCGACTGTCGCTCAGCGAGGTGCAGGCCGAGCGTGAGAAGATGCTCAACAATCTGGCCCAGCAGCGCCGCATCACCAGCACCGGTTGAATTTACACGGCTATCGGATTAGATATTATTCATTACGTTGAAAGTGCAGGAAGATACGCCAAGGACAAAGAGCTGTTTTAAATATTGAAACTTCTCTGAAGGTTGCTTCGTGTTTTAATATCTGTTGATGGGCATGTTATATAATAGCATAGTAAGAAAGGCATAAAAGCACAAACAAGTCCTTCCTTTGAATTATTTCTATCTGACTATTTTCATTTTATGCAGTGGTTTAAATGAAAATCGCTAGTCGCATGAGGCTTATAGCTCTAGAATAACAGAAGTTAAGGTGTGATTCAATTTATTAATGAGCCTATTTTTTTAACCAAAACCATTCGTTCATCCATGGGGACGCTAATAAACTTTTTTCTCAACAAATTTTTTGCATCGCTGTTTATTTTTGAAATTTTAAACGATCCTATTGTATTTGAAAAGCGCCAAAATCTTTAATTTCTACGACATATGAGTTTTTAAATTCAGTAAACTTTCCCGAATGAATTTTTTTTTTAAATGCACAGCCATAAATTTTAACTTTTACGAGTACAAAGATTTGAAATGTTTCTGTCTGTTGGTATTTTCCTTGTTTTTTATTGCATTAACGATGTTTTTTAAGAGCTAACTCATTGAACTTTTACATGTACACAGCTAGTACGTTATTTGCTCTCTCCTACGATTCTGCACTCTTTTTAAACTATTAAAAGTAGTAAATTCAAAATCTTTCTGTTCTAAAAACCCGATTTACTGGTCTGAACCTTGACCAGACAAAAACGTTACAGAGTACGATTTTTTATAAATTCCCGTTAAAAACAGTAAAAAAGCACTTAGTGCACCTTACTCCACTGTTTTATTTGAACAAAATTGACAATTATATAAACAAATCAACTACTTTTCGGATGAAAGTTGTAAAACAATCATTTTCTGTTACTATTTAGTGTCTGAGTCAAGCATTTTCGCATCCAAATTCAAGTCGAGGTTCAGTCATTCTACTGACCAATAGCCATGAAGTAGTATTGGTGGAAACTGACGACACGCTTGCATCTGACTATCGAAATGCCCTGTTTGAATAAAATCTGCTGACTGACCAATGAGGATCTTTCGAAATCCAGGACTCTCCAGTGAGGGCATTTGCCAATATAATAAACCATTTTTGATGTTACTTCGGCTATAGAAGCTGTTTATGGGACTCTCTGGAGCTACTGTAATTCTGAAACAAAGAAATCTTAGTCACGGCCAAGAAAGATTCGGCTCCGCCAATAAGTCAGGAGTCCTTCAAGACCAAAAAAACTTCTCTTCTTTGAACAGGACGGAAGCGAGCACCTGAAAGTCAGTTGGAAGCTCCCTCCAGAGAGAGAAATACGTTGAGGCGGAATAGAAAATCAATTGAGAAAAGACAACAATAAGTCTCTCCCCCCTCCGCCTACATTTCCAACCCCTCAACTTCTGCTTTCCAATTTTTTATTGTGCACAACAGTGTTTTTGTCCTGTTTTCTTAAGAATTTTCCCGTGTATAGTCAGTCCCTTAGACAGCCCGATTCTTTTAAGTTCTGCATTCCCCCGACAGAAAGACCCAGGAAGTCACGCAGAGCAAAAAGAAGCAGCACGAGAGTAGAGTTGCAGAATTTGTCTTTGACTTTGAGAGAACAGGAGGAAGATCTGAGCTGACATGGTGACATCTGCAAAGCGGTGAAACTCGGCAGCTCCGGAGCTCTACAAGAAGACTGCGAATTCCTTTCTCTTGAGGAAGCAATTGCAGGCTTTGAATTGACAATTCCTGTTCGCGATCAAATTTGACAAAGTTGGCAAGCTGTCACCCGAGTTGTCATCAAAATTTAGTCCATCCTGACAACAATCTTTGTCGTAAGTTAAATATCGTTTCTACAAAAGGATCAGTTTGATTTCAAACGCGGTCACAGTAATTTGCAGAGTGGTTAGAGCGTCGGATCGACTCACGACTTGAAGGTCGGGGTTTCTATTCCCGATCCGATCCCACTCGGAACAATTTGAGTCCTTGAGCAATACTTTTAACTCTGCTTCAGTTCACCCAGCTGTAAAATGGGTGCCAGCATTAGCTGGGCTAATTGGGGGTGTGTGTGACGACCTCCCAGTCCTTGGACTGAGCAGCCGTACGCAGCCTTCAGATGCGCCGCGCAATAGCTGCGGCTGAGCTGTCGTTGATTACAGATGTAATCAAATATTACATCTGAAGGCAGATGTAATCAGCTATTATTAATCATCATTATTGTTCAAAAAATCAGTTTGACGTGCGATTTGTAGCGCCATACATGTACATCATTTTGCGTATATTTATGTGCCTGTCTATGTAAATTATACTTGTAGCAGCCAACACAAGTGCACCCGGTTTCAGAGAGGTGAAAATATTAACAACGATTCATGGAAGCGTTTGCAAGTAGAATCACCACTCGGCATAGTGCATAATGTTATAATGTCCACTACCGAACTAACTACAGTGTATATCTGCGTGTGAGTGTGTCCTCGGGGTCAGCAAAAAATGAGAGCCTACATTACTTACCGGCCTACATCTAATTTCTAAAAAATCGTACCGCTCTTAGTTACTTTGTGAGTAAGAATTGAATTGTCATCTAGCTCAAAATTCAATCATATGTATCTCAGGACTATGAATTTTGATGCCGGTATTTATTTCAAAGATTCGCCGAAAATAAGGCCATAGGCAACGTGCTGTTGCTGATCCTCATTTTTCTCATAGCTGGTCAATCCCCCGAGCAACTGCGCATTGCATGCACAAATTCCTTCTCTAACAGAAATGCAGCGCCGCCGCTCCCACGGAACCAAGGCGGGTGCAGGGATCTTGTCTAGCGATCGGGCCAGCACTTTTCAGGGAACTTAACCAGCCCGACATGCCAAACCGGATGAAAAATCCAATGAACCCGCCGCGTGAAGAAAAAATTTGGGATAGGAGAGCGATGTGATGATGAAACCAGGATGAAGGGGAAAATTATCCTCTGACATGAATGCCGAAAGTGTTCTGCCACCGATGCAGAAGAACACTCTTAGTTGCTGTGCGGCTCATGGATAATGACCTTTCCTCAGCAGATCCTCCAATACCACCATTCCAAGCCATGCCAGCTCGTGAACTACATGTATTAGTCTGCATTTTCATCACTTTCTTCACGATAGTAAAACCAGGGACTACTCAAACACTTGAGTGTTTGAGTAGTCCCTGAGTAAAACTCTTCTCGAGCTAGTTTTTATCGGTATTAAGTTAGGGTTCGAGAAGTTGAGAAGGCAAGTTTAGTTAGTTATTCGTCAGTGACCTTTTTAGATCCGAGACACCAGCGAACACGCAGCCAGTGACTAGACAAGCATGCATGTCTATCACAGTGATACTAATAATAATTGATTACACCTTCAGATGTGCAACCGACAGCTTAGCCGCAGCTGCTGTTCAGTCCAAGGACTGCGGGGGTCGCCACACATTTAGTGACAAATCCTGGCACCCATTTTGACAGCTGGGTGAACCTAAATCAATGCAAGAGTTAAGTGTCTTGCTCAAGGACACAAATTGTTGGATCGGGAATCGAACCCCCGATCATCAAGTCGTGACTCCGACGCTCTAACCCCTAGGCTACAGTAAAAAGAAATATTTGCCTATTATACATGTAGTACTGGCCAGGTAAAGGTGCCTGAGCGGAAGATACGGGATAAAGGAGAAGAATTAGGAGGGTAAAACAAGGCTTCTCCCATCGTCTTTTTTCGATCGCCGCTGCTTAGGATAAACTCGAGCGCAGCTCTAGTGGCTTCCTGCCAGCCCGTATCGACAATATTGTTGAGCAGTTTCTATCCGTCTTTCACGCGGAGGGAGCTAATTCCCCAGCTTTGAGTTGTACTCGTACTAATCAGTGTGTGTGTGTGTCTCTCACCGCCCCTCGGGTTGAGACGGCTCTGGGCTCCGTGGGATCTGCAACAGCTCATTGACGGATTTGGCTTACTCGTGCAAATCAATATCAGCAAAACCGTATAGGGTAAGACTCGGACTCAAGAGGATAACAGATAGTTGTGGCTTAACATCTATCCGCAGCTGAGTTGGTATGAGGGCACATATCCTTAACAAAGCAACCAATGTTTAGTTGACAAACTCAACTTAAGGAAGGTTTTAATTAGTTAGGGTTTTAAGACTCTCAGCATAGGCAATATTATTATTAGAATCAATTAGCCAAGTACATTACAGGCGCTCCGTGTGGGAGCATTCAGTCGGTTCTTGTTTAGCTAAGAAGGTGAGACTGGGCAAATATTGGCTGATGGGGTTACACTTGAAGCTGCACGAGGCACCGTGGGCCTTGGGTATCTGAAAACAATTTCATTAGAAAATCAATACCCAGAGACGAAATGAGACTGAGAAGAACAATATTTAGACTAAAACAGAGACAGGCAAGCAGCAGGACCAAAAGCATACATAATGGCTTTAGTATGTAACAATCTGGACATACCAGTGTTGCATAACCCACTGAGCGGTGCAACTGCCAGGCGACAGACAAACTTTAGCGCAAATCCGCCACTTGCACCTTGAAAAATCGATACACATGGCCAGCTAATTTTCGCTGCTTTCGCTTTCCTCCCATTTAAGCCACAGAGCCAGATCCGGAACGGACAGCAAGGATGCAGTTTCCACTAAACGGAGAAGCGAACGAACGCAGCGGCATCCCAGCTTTCTGCCGGGAAAAAAATTGACGGCAGTTTTCCTTTTCTCTTCCCCCGATAAACAGTTATCCCGCAGTTCAAGTGACTTCCCTGACTGCGCTGGGTAGCTGGGATCCTGAAAAAGGTGGCCCAGATCTGCACCAGCGGGAAAAAAACAGGGCGGAAAAAACTCCCCGCTCCCTGTGTCCAAAAAGCAG
>NIVC01001377.1:275000-277500 GCA_002269645.1 Macrostomum lignano
ATTAATGATTAATTGTACCAGAGAGTGCTTGCGTAAAGTCTAACTCTGGACACCCGTCAGGCACTCCCTGACGTCCCTCTTATCATGATTATTGTTCAAAGTAATTTGCTGCTTTTAATGCCTAGAATCGCTGGATATTGAAGGGAAAGTTGAGTAAAGGGAGAGTTTTTGGGGGATGGAAAATTCTACGGGGGTCATTGAGAGATCTACAATATTAGCAATAGTAAAAATCTGTCTGTGACAGACAGTCTGTGTATTTCATAGACGTTTTATATTTTTTTCTATATCTATATATCAATGTCCACAATGGTAGATTGTTTCTATGGTTTTAGAGACAGACAATCATTGAGTTTTCACGATGAGTAGCCAAGCCATGAGCATAGATTAAGAAGTATCATGGATTGCTGGGGGCCGTAGCCCAGCGGTAGCGCAGCTGCTCTGGTGTGCCGCGACCCAGGCTCGATTCCAAGTGCAGCCACATTAATTTGGGGCTGGATTGGAATCTTGGCTTGGCTCGCTTGTGCAATTAACGGCCTTGAGAGCCAACCCCCCCAAGGCGCAGTGAAGTGTACATGCCTAACAATTGATAAAGTTAGGGCCGCTGTACATGTACACTCCTGTGTGAGTGTGTGCCTGCGTAACGTATCCGCGCGCTTGTATGCCTGCTCAGGGGAGTCGGCGGCCTCTCGCCGGTTGTGTGCCAATGACGCTTAAATTGCGCCAAGGTGCACACAACCCCCCTGCCTCTAAAAAAAAAAAAAAATCATGGATTGCTCATTTGCGAAATAGCTATGGCCCAACTGTTTGGAAAGTCCCGCTTCAATTACATTGATTGGTTGAGTCTATAAATATTACTTTCGTCATGCTAAGTTATAGTTCAACGCGGACAGTTAAAATCCCATCGGATAAAGATAGGTTGGGCCACAGACAGTACGCCATGATCTAGGTTTGCCTTTCTCTGTCTTTGACAAAAGCAATACTTCTTCCTCCGTTCCAATTTCACTGGTTTTAGTTTGAACGCAATAGAAAACTAGCTTACATATACTCGTAAATAATTCCGGAAAAAGTATAAAGACAGTCTCAATTAAATACGATTCGAAAGTTCCAATGGAGTACCTAAAAAGTAAAAACTCGCAGTAAAAAATCAATTGGGTGATGAAATCAAAATTTGTTCAGAAATAGCTATATTATTATTTTTTATTCGATTCTAAGAAATCGATTCAGAGAAGCTTACACAAAGATCTACGATGGCTGAATTTATATTGGATCTATTAAAACAAATAAAAACATTTAAAATAAAGATTTTTTCTGTCAATTCATTTCTTTATAAAACGATTAATATGATTATTGTAATAATTGCTTTTCAAATTAGGAATTTATTAATATTATACTCAGGAGGTTTATTCATACAATAAAAATGATTTTTGAAATGCTTTAAAAGAGAGTTGGTGCTGAATTAGAATTACTGTAGCATTGCACAATATGATGAGGCAACGTTAAAAAGGTTAAATTATTTTGCACTCTTCCCAGCTTTTAGAGACCGATCTATTACAAAGAGTAGCTGCCGGCATAATATAGCTTCTAATCCGTCTTTGCGGATAATCTCCCAAAATCTTGATTTGTGAAATATTCCCTAGAGAGCAATTAAAAAATCAGGCAGTTTCAAGCATCACATGCATAAGTGCAGAAAACCATGCAATCCAAAGGATTGCGCTAGTAGGTCCGTTCTGTTTCAATTTTTTCCCACCGACTCACAGACATATCCGGCCGTCTTTCACGCCAGACTGAGCTTCCTAGGGCCAATCGGGGGTGTCATAAATCACTGCAGCTGCGGGCAGCAACTATCGAAGATTCTGGACCAAGAAGTTCTTTAACTAGGACCTGGAATAGCAACTCTCAAACTCTCAACTCTCAAATTCGAAAGATTTACCAATGAAACTTTTGCAAATAAAATAATTTAAGAAATATTGGAATTTTCAACAAAAAATTTCAATATGGTTAGATTTTTATTACTTTCTCTGGGTTTGTTTAAACTAGCCCTCAGATTTCAAATCAGACCTAGTTATCACACGAAGTAAATTATAATTTTAACAAAAAAATGAATTTGAAAATTCGGCTGTCTGCCGTGCAAAATTTAAAGACTGAGGTTAGAGCTCCTACTCCAGATCTGGTTCTAGACCTCCTTGACAGGGTTGATTCCGGTCGAAAGTTTCGAATGCAACGCTGCAATGGGAAGCTAAGGACTTTATTGGCACAATCGTTTTTCTCCCGTCACAGCTCCAAGCCATGCAGCTATCAGGGTCATCTCTACTGCCGATATCAGGGATCTGCGGTTTTCTCTGCCTACATGAAATTCTTGCCGAAAAAAGGCTACTGAAGTGCTCGGCTTCCCCGCTCCCTTTTGGCTCCTCAGTCACGCCATCTTTTTTCTCCCCTCATATCCCAAGTCACAAGTCCACCCCTGCCGACTCTGTGCAAGGACACCCAGAAGCAGATTCTG
>NIVC01001377.1:282500-301631 GCA_002269645.1 Macrostomum lignano
ATTAGCGGGCAGTTAAGTATAAGATATTCTATGGGTTTGAGGTCGGTATCCGACCGAAAAACCCATAGAATATCTTATTTAAACTACTTTAATTTTGCGGGATGCATTCAGATAAATCCCGCAGCCATACTTGTATGTCTATGGTTGAATTTGGGGATGGGGGTGTGGGGGCGAAGCCCCACATTCTTACCATAGACAAAATTTCATTAAGAAATTTCTTGAGTCACGAAGTAAGAGAAGAGAGAAGCTCGCTTATTTGGATACATACAATAATCCTTGCAATATGTCCGGGAAAGTGATCGATTAAATCCCGCGAAATAAAATCTATGTCAATAACCTCCCTGAAAGTGAGCTTTAAAGTGGTTTTATGACATTTAACGCCCGATTATTCTGTCCCACTAATTGTCCAGGACACAAATGTCTATGGCGCTGTATGGCCTTGTCCGAGGATTTCGCATTAACGCCCACAAAGCATGGGTATTAATGTACTATTAATTTTCAAAATATACACACATTCGCATAGATATGGTTCTATGGCCGAAGTCATAACAGCCATTCTGAAGTGGAATTCATTAAATGCATGAAACCAACTTCCGAAATACTCATAAAAATGTCTATATGACTGGCCTGTACTCTACTTGTGTAATGATTTTAGCCATAGACAGTGGTTAAGGAACGAATATTTTCCTTTTTGTGATTTGTTGTGTTAATTATCTTTTGGTTTAATTAAAACTTCTGGTTTTCGATTTATTATGAGCATAAACTAATGTAAAAGGCTTATTTATGCTTTTATTTTCGTGTTTTCAGCTGGTCCGACCATTATTCTTCTTGGCATCTACATAAACGGATTCAATTATATTAGCGAGCAATCAATGGTGAGCAACCTCACGGATGTTTAGAATGCTATTTTGGGTAGCCTTGATGCCATTTTATAATCTAATAATCATCACGTGCCGGGGTGAGATTGATGCTTCTTTGATTCTACAACTGCTCTCGGGGGTGCTGAAAATAACAGCGTCATATAGGTCCATTGTCTGTCCCTAGATACGTAATTAAGTGGGTATATTATATCAGTTTATGAGTTTAGCAGCTCCCTAAATGTAGCTAGCCATTCTGAGTAGCACCACATGTAACTCTGTACTCATTTCTACGGCTATAGGCAAGCAATAGGACATAGCGACAAAGCGACTATGTATGACATGAAAAATATAATTTCAGAGACAAATATTCACGTCTCGCAGTTTTTCTTGTAATGCTTCTGTAAGGCCAGTTTGATTAATAGAGAGAGGAAACATATGCAGAATAAACAGAACTGTAGTACAGACTCGAATATGGACACAGACAGACAGACAGACAGACACACAGACAGACAAGCAGACAGACACTAAGACAGACACTAGGACGGACAGACACACACTAAGACAGACAGACAGACACTAAGACGGCAGACAGACAGACAGACACTCTGACGGACAGGCAGACAGACAGACACTAAGACGGCAGACAGACACTAAGACGGCAGACAGACACTAAGACAGACAGACAGACAGACAGACAGACAGACAGACAGACAGACAGACAGACAAACAGACAGACACTAAGACACTAAGACAGACAGACAGACAGACAGACAGACAGACGGACAGACACTAAGACGGATGGACAGGCTGACTTCCGCAATAAAATGATTGCGCCAACACCATCTACCACCCAGGACTACGAGATCAACCTGTACATGCGGGAGCAGTGGTGGGACCCCCGGTTGGCCTTCAATCGCAGTCACATGTGCGGCATGGAGTTCATGAAGCTGCCGGACCGAGCCTGGGATAAAATCTGGGTTCCGGATGTGTTTTTCAGGTTAGTTTGGCATACACTTTTCCGACATGCTGCTACAGCTACTTTCATAATTGTGATTCTTTCTGTAGACATAGACGCTCCAGCTCTATAAATGCTCGAGATCTATAGACGCTCCAAATGTATAGACGCCCTACATCTATAGACGCTCCAAATCTATAAACGCCCTACATCTACTGTATAGACGCTCAATATCTATAGACGCTCCAGATTTATAGACGCTTTGAATCTATAGACGCTCTAGTTCTATAGACGCTCCAGTTCATGGACGCCGCACATCTATAGACGCTCCAGTTCTATAGACGCTCTAGTCTATAGACGCCCTACATCTATAGACGCTCCATATCTATAGACGCTCTAGTCTATAGGCGCCCTACATCTATAGACGCTCCAGATCTATAGACACTCTAGATCTATAGACGCCCTACATCTATAGACGCTCCAGATCTATAGACGCTTTAAATCTATAGACGCTCCAGTTCTATAGACGCTCCAGTTCTATAGACGCTCCAGTTCTATAGACGCTTCAGTTCTATAGACGCCGTACATCTATAGACGCTCCAGTTCTATAGACGCTCCAGTTCTATAGACGCCGTACATCTATAGACGCTCCAGATCTATAGACGCTCCAGATCTATAGACGCTCCATATCGATAGACGCTCCAGTTCTATAGACGCTCCACATCTATAGACACTCCACATCTATAGACGCTCCATATCGATAGACGCTCCAGTTCTATAGACGCCCCACATCTATAGACGCTCCATATCGATAGACGCTCCATATCGATAGACGCTCCATTCCGATATACGCTCCAAATCTATAGACGCTCCACATCTATAGACGCTCCCAGGAGCGTCATATAAATCATATCACATCTATAGACGCTCCACATCTTAAGACAGTTAAGGAAACACCGATTCAAGTTGGCCATTTTACCCTTTTATCGTGTACATTTCAGAAACGAGAAGAAGGCGACATTTCACGAGGTTACCCTACCAAATCGGCTCATGCGGCTCTACCCGAACGGCACAGTTTACTACGCTGCCAAGTAAAAATTAAAGAGTTTATCTACGTGTACTTTAGTGCAAATTTGTTCATACAGCAGTGTTTATTCAAATCAACTGACTTCGAAATCTAAACTCTCATGGATTACCAATGACCCATGCAAAATCCATTCAAAAGGCCAAGGGCTTCGTATTTTCAAACTGTAGCTTATGATACCATCCAGTTGAAGTCGATGGGTCCCAAATTTAGCTTAACAATCGTCCTTGGCCTGACCTTTTTTAATCACTGCCAATGCCACACGTGAATGAAATTGCGTGATCGGAGACCAAACTGAAGCCAGGGTCATTGTATTGGTATCTCTGGGGCCATAAACCCGTGATTGCTGTAAACAAGCAGGCGCCTCCCTGACTAAGGCACCCAGTTGACGTGAGCGAGAGCGTAGAGCCACGTTTAATAAATACGACAGATGCTGCTCACGTCCTTGCTTTGCATCCTTGTTTTTCTCACTTCATCACTCGCGGAAGTTTCGTATTCTTGAATTTCACGCCATCAACAGACTCATCCGCGCTCACTTTCTGTGCACCGGTTTTATGCACACGTTTAACGCAAAAAACCGAATGGATTGAACTAATTTCGATTGCAGAATCACGGCCACCCTCTCGTGCCAGATGAAGCTGCACAAGTATCCCCTGGACACTCAGGTCTGCCCCATCCAGTTTGAGTCGTGTAAGCAGCTTGCGGTGTGTGTGTGACACTTGAGATATCGCGAGCATCGCGTTGGAGGGGGGGGCGGGGGTTCAGTGGCTGCAGACTCAGGCATATTTGAGTATCTTCTGGGAAAGTTCATTTTCTTATTTATAGCTGAATATTTCTTCGGAAAAACAACAAAGTATTTGAGCATACTACTCACTATTAAAATTACTATCACAAGTAGTAAATGTGAAGGAATAGTTCTCAAAAATAATTAGGCAAATCCACAAGAAATGAACAACCATTAAGCAATGAATTCAATCCATAAAAATCTCGCGATTTGCTCTCCTGCAGTCGGTCACACCGTCAAAGCCAACGTCTACCAATGGCGGCCGGGTCCAGTTGAAAAGGATGAGCAACTGATTCTGCCGCAGTTTGAACTGCACGCAACTAATACGAAAAACTGTCAGCAAACCTACGCTACTGGTAACTGCCTTGAAGTTCTCCTTTGATTTTAGCTTAGTTACAGCGTAGTAGGGCTCTGAACAAATGCAACTTTAGGTTTCTAAACACTAGCATAAACTGTGACAATAGTTGTGACCTTAACTCTCCACAGGCGATTACCCATGTCTAGAGGTGGAGTTTGTACTCAGGCGCAACATTGGCTACTACCTCATTCAGCTGTACGTTCCATCCGTACTGATCGTGATCTTGTCCTGGGTGGCCTTCTGGATCTCCATCGATGCCATACCGGCCCGGGTGACCATCGGTTTGCTTACTGTGCTCACCATGACTACTCAGAGCGCGACAGCAAGAGCCAGCCTGCCACGAGTATCTTATATTAAGGTTTGTCTGATGAGCAGCCTCGAACCAAGGCTACTCATGTAGAATTTTACGAGGCAGGTATTACCAACAATAAGACATTACAGAGAGAGAAGGTTTTGATTCGGAAAAGCCTGTCTTTCCTAATCTTTTTCAAAAAAATTACGTATTCCTTCCCGTCTTACTACTTGAATAGTCCCATTGCCTCGAACAAGCATTCTATTGATATTTATAAATAAAGTTCACGGTAAAAAACA
Source organism: Macrostomum lignano (assembly GCA_002269645.1). Classification (NCBI taxonomy): domain Eukaryota; kingdom Metazoa; phylum Platyhelminthes; family Macrostomidae; genus Macrostomum; species Macrostomum lignano. The sequence continues at coordinate 287,133 of NIVC01001377.1, forward strand.
CTTCACTTCTATTCCCATTTAATCGGATCGGCAGGCTATGGACGTGTGGATGAGCATCTGCTTGCTATTCGTGTTTGCCTCCCTGCTCGAATTCGCAGTTGTCAACGTGTTCAGCCGAAAAGAAATCAGAAAAAAGTCTCAGGGCTTAAGTATTCTGTCTGAGACTGCTAAAGACTTTGAGGATTTGATATGCGCTCAGGTGAGTCCAATGCGATTGTATTTAAGCAATATTTCTGTATTGATACCCGAAGTTATCATGAAAGTCGTAAATTAACGACATTCAAAGAATAACAAAACAATCAATTCATGCAGTATGCCCGTGGTGCAGAATCTAAGCAGGTAATGCTGCACTGGTCACCTTTTTGCTTCGAAGTTTTTCTTCCATTTATTCGGAAAATATTTTTTCAACTAACCTTTTTCTCCTGGATTTTTCCTGTTAATTTGGCTTTGCCTAAACTTGCTTAGGGTCCATTATTATCCTTATTGTTTCTTTTCAACTTTCTCAGTACTCGCATCACTTTGTTGAAAACTAAACCTCATATTTCGGCAAACGGACCGCATATATGCAGGCCCTGACATCCATGGCCATAAAACCTCGAATTTCGAGAACAATAAAATCGTCTGGTTCCGCCAGAGTTCGGAAAGCACCGGTAACAACTGCATTGCTTTTTCAGCTCGATTAGAGAAAAAAATAATATTGCCAAATTAAAACAGCCGTGTGACCAGCTATATTGCGTATAACGTTTACACCGCCGAATTGTATTTTACGAGCTGTCTTACTAATGCTGCTTGCAGTCAACATTGCGCGAATTTTTATTACTTATATCTGATTAGCACTGACTTGCCAAACAATATTCCAACGTTCCGGCCGGCCTGCCACACCCTGCCTCCGGCCTGCCACACCCTGCCTCCGGCCTGCCACACCTGCCTCCGGCCTGCCCCACCCCGGCTCCGGCTTGCCCCACCCCGCCTCCGGCCTGCCCCACCCCGCCTCCGGCCTGCCCCACCCCGGCTCCGGCTTGCCCCACCCCGCCTCCGGCCTGCCACACCTTGCCTCCGGCCTGCTACACCCTGCCTCCGGCCTGCCCCACCCCGCCTCCGGCCTGCCCCACCCCGCCTCCGGCCTGCCACATCCTGCCTCCGGCCTGCCCCACCCCGCCTCCGGCCTGCCACACCCTGCCTCCGGCCTGCTACACCCGCCTCTAGCCTGCCACACCCTGCCTCCGGCCTGCCACACCCCGCCTCCGGCCTGCCCCACCCCGCCTCCGGCCTGCCACACCCCGCCTCCGGCCTGCCCCACCCCGTCTCCGGCCTGCCCCACCCCGCCTCCGGCTTGCCCCACCCCGCCTCCGGCCTGCCCCACCCCGCCTCCGGCCTGCCACACCTTGCCTCCGGCCTGCTACACCCTGCCTCCGGCCTGCCACACCTTGCCTCCGGCCTGCCCCATCCCGCCTCCGGCCTGCCACACCCTGCCTCCGGCCTGCTACACCCCGCCTCTAGCCTGCGACACCCCGCCTCCGGCCTGCCACACCCCGCCTCCGGCCTGCCCCACCCCGTCTCCGGCCTGCCCCACCCGCCTCCGGCTTGCCCCACCCCGCCTCCGGCCTGCCCCACCCCGCCTCCGGCCTGCCACACCTTGCCTCCGGCCTGCTACACCCTGCCTCCGGCCTGCCACACCTTGCCTCCGGCCTGCCCCATCCCGCCTCCGGCCTGCCACACCCTGCCTCCGGCCTGCTACACCCCGCCTCTAGCCTGCGACACCCTGCCTCCGGCCTGCCACACCCCGCCTCCGGCCTGCCAAACCCCGCCTCCGGGGCCTCCCCATCGCTGATTGGCTCCCCTTCGCTAATTGACCAGCCAATCAGCGACGTGCGCCAGACTGTACCATTTTTTCTACTACATGTAATGGTCGAGAATGCAATCACAGTGTATTGTCGTTAGGTGACATGGAGCATCAAATCTTCTAAAGAACAACACCCAAATTTTGACTAAATGAATGAATTTTGTTGAAAAAAATTTAATAGAATCTGTTTGTATAGTAAAAAAATAAAGTCCATATACTAAAAATGGTCTGTCGGTAGGTATATGGGTATGTGATCGATTTTAGCAAAAACGGCTCAACCGATTTTCTTCGAACTTGTTTGCTACTAAATTTCCATAAAAATTGCTTACATGTTAATGTAGATTATAAATAACTAGTAAAAAGAGACAGTGAACTACCTAAATAGTAAACCGGACACCAATCCATCCCTAAATATATCGTCGGCAGGAAAATTTCTGGGACGAAAATCCTCACGATTCAATGTCAATGTCGATGCGACGACACGTCGTTGGAGGTGGCGGCGGCAACAGCGATGGCGAAGGCGTCAGAGGCGGTCCATTTAGCGCGTACAGCCGTCGACAAGCGCACATCCGACGCGAGGAGATGCGTCAACGAGCCAGAGTGATTGACAAGCTGGCCAGGAAGCTGTTCCCTCTGGCATTCGTTCTGTTCAATGTTGTGTACTGGATCGGCTACAATTTGTGGTGACGAATTTGCTTTTCCTTTAGTTAATTCGTATTTATTTTCAAATTAATATAACAAAAAATCCACAGATTTTGAATTCGATCAAATCAAAGAACGTTCAGTAATGACATTTTTAAAAACCGTGATATTAAAGCGTTATAAAACGGAATATTGGTATCGGTTAACTTTTCATATTGTTTGATAGTTGACCTTCTAGCGAAGCTTGACCGGTTGATAAACAATCATGCATGTTAAAAAGCCTGGCAATACTCAGGAAATTTACCCAATGAGAAATAAAGTCGTTACGTTGAACCACTTTTGCTTTTATAAGAATACTGGCTAACCCAGCTGAGGAAATGAAGCGGCTATCGTATTGAATGCCTCAAATTACTAACTTGATTTGATTTAATGAAAACGCTTTTAACGTCTTGTTTTACTACCTGCAACTAACTTTCTATTTATCTGTTTTTGATGGTCATTATTCGCAGAAAACACAACAGTGCAATTTGGAATCCGAGTTTCACTACACCATGACTGTTTATTAATGCTTCAGCTATTCCTCACAGGCACTAATTGATTCGCTTGAAATGGCATTATCTGTTGATCACAAATATACCGAAAATTCACAGATTTATACGCAACAGTAACGTATAATTGCATTCAACCGAGAATGGTTCAATAAAACAAAAAAAGTTTCAAAAAGTTTCCATTTGGTAATGATTTTATGTAAATACGCTCTTATAAATTCTTAGCACTAAGGGTTATTTGGAACTTATATTTGCACATACTATAACTACGAGCTACCATTGTTACAATTAGACTCAAAATACAGGATGGTTGCAGTTTTACTATGTATCGCATGTCTTTCTTTTTGTAGCTTTATTGTCCTCCAGCAATGCTTCTCTTTCAAGAGGTGAAAAATCTGCTTATTTTCATTGTTCGTTAACTAACTAATTATCAAAAAACTTCTATGCATTTGATACACTTTTCTGTCACATTGAAACGATCAAGAACATACATGTGAAATTCACTTCGGATAAAACAATCTCAGAGCGAGACAGGCATCTACAGATTCTGTAAAATTTCTGATCTATTAGTGCAATTATCAATTTCAATCTAAAAATCGATAGAGTTGTACCGAAATAGAGAGAATTGCTTCATTTATTGGGATTATATGGAGTTTTTGTTGTCATTCCAGCATTTAGAGTTGAATTCAGGCTTTCAAAAAGTTCTTGATTTTGAGATTAGTGTTGAATCGTTTTTTGATTATTGATGCAATTAACTAGTGCGGGTTCAATCACGGATCGATCAGATCAGTTCCAGCCGAAGGGTCCGTGCCTCTTCTGCACAACGGTGAAGCTGTCAATCACTTGGCCCTGCTTATCGTCGCTCACCTGCTCCAACAAGGCGTGGCTGGCATTGAAGAATGTCACCCTCGTATAGCCATAGTCGGTGCTGCGAAACACGGAAAACTTCGGAGCCTTGTCAACAAAGTAGGCGTGCTTCTCCTTGTTGCCAGCCGACCCAGTAATCACGTGAACTGTTGCCCGCGGATTCGTGTAGGTCTTTGTGTCGCTTGTCTTGCCAACAACAGATCCGTTGTGCACTGGCCATGTGCGCTCGTACGAGTGCTCGTGGCCCCAGAAGGCCAAGTCCACTCCGTACTTGTGAATCAGCGGCTCCAGACCCCAGCGGTGCCCGTTGAATCCCGAGCGCAGAGTTCGGGCACCCCAGTCGCAGTCTCGACTGTCATTGTTTGAGCAGTACAGCGGCCGGTGGCCGATGAGCACGATCCAAGGAGCCGCCGTGCGGTTGAGGTTCGCCTCGCGCAGATCGGCGTCCAACCAGCGGTATTGGCGGCCGAGCTGGGCGGTGCCGTAGTTGGTGAAGAAGTAAAACTCGTTGCTGATGCTCACCTGTAGGATTTTGTTTACAGTTTGGATATTGTTTACAGTTTGGATATTGTTTACAGTTTGGATATTGTTTACAGTTTGGATATTGTTAACAGTTTGGATATTGTTTACAGTTTGGATATTGTTTACAGTTTGGATATTGTTTACAGGTTGGATATTGTTTACAGTTTGGATATTGTTTACAGTTTGGATATTGTTTACAGCTTTGAATATTGTTTACAGTTTGGATATTGTTTACAGGTTGGATATTGTTTACAGTTTGGATATTGTTTACAGTTTGGATATTGTTTACAGCTTTGAATATTGTTTACAGTTTGGATATTACACAGTTTGGATATTGTTTACAGTTTGGATATCACACAGTTTTGATATTGTTTACAGTTTGGATATTACACAGTTTGGATATTGTTTACAGTTTGGATATCACACCGTTTTGATATTGTTTACAGTTTGGATATTACACAGTTTGGATATTGTTTACAGTTTGGATATCACACAGTTTTGATATTGTTTACAGTTTGGATTAGATTCAGTTGAAATAGCTTGTGTTGCTTGCATTTCGTTCTATTTGGATTATATAAATCTTGGATTACCTATACGAGTATAAGAAGTGGCTCACCAGATGCACGGGTCCTATGTTGACGGAGTAGAAGAAATTCTCGCTGCTCCCGGGCATGCTGAACCGGTTCCGGTAGTGGGAGAAATTGTACTTCTCCTCGTGGTTGCCAACGCAGGTCATGTACGGCACCCGGCTGGCTATGGGCTGCAGCATCTGCATGAACCGGTCTCCAACAGCCCCGTTCTCGTCCGGCATGTCGTAGGCAAAGTCGCCGACGTGAACAATTGCGTCGTACATCCGCTGCCTGGTGACGTCATCGAGTAGTCGCGGCAGAGACTGCGCATTGGCCAGGCCGAAATCGCCAAACACGGCGAAACTGCGTTGAGCTTGGCTGACATTCGGCACTCGGAATTCCATCGCTGGATACCAGACTGAGCCGTCACTGCTCACGCTGTAGTTGTACCTCTCGCCTGACGACAGGTTCAGCAGCTTGGCTCGGTGAATCCATTGCGCCGATTTTAGAGGCCCGCCGTCGACGAACTTCGTAGATCGAGCAGTGGCCAGCTGCCACGGCTGATGAGGCGGAGCTGAACAGGCACGGAATCGCGCTAGGGGCAAGGAGACTTTCGACACCGTGCTCCAGGTGACCACAATGTCGCGCTCTGTGTCGCCAAATGACAGGTGAATGTTGCGAGGCTCGGATGGTTCTTTGACACTTGGCAACCTGGGCACCGGGTACAGGGGCAGCCATCGGCTGGTTGACTGGATGTAGGCCCGACCTCCGATGGTTAAATCTCGGCCCAGAGCACCGCTGATGCAGCACAGCAGCAGTAGAGCCAGCCTAGACCTGTGCAACTCTGTTAGCAAAGCCATAATTATTAAATAACTAACTGATTCCGCACAAGCCTGATTCTGCTCCAGGTGTAAAGAAAGTCTTGCTATATATCAATCAAAACACGAAAGATCAAAGTTGAAGATTGTAAGTTTGCCAAGTGTTCATATCTTGATCACCTACAGGTTATATACTGTAACTTCATCTAGGTATGCTGTTGGACAATTTGTTACACGCGATGGATCCGTGTAACAAGTCTAAAAATCTCTAACTTAAATTCAATGTCTTCATAGGGAAATTCAGACAGAGTCAGAAAGACAAAATTCTTTTAACTTTCTACTGAGATTTTCAGTCAAAAGTAGTGCTAATAGCCTTTTTCGTTACAAAACATTGCATTTTGAGATATCACTACTTGCAGACTAACCTATTATAGAAAGCACTGAATTAGCCAACTCAACTATAAACTCTATTTATAGCTTAAAAATGGGACTAAAAGAGGGAAGATAGGGCTAAGAACACTAGACTTTATTACTAATGTGCATCGGTTACGCAGAGATAGTACAGAGTGGAGTTGTATGTGTACTTCCCGAGGACAACCAATTCGAAATTTGCTTTGCTGAGCAGTTCGTGCCGAATTCACTCAAGGAAAAAACGGCAGAGCAGAGAGTGGGAGAGCACAGTTGAGCAAGTTCAACTTACTCATTTTCTTCGCATCTTGCCGGAGGGAAATAATTGAAGCAAGAAACCGATGTCAGTGCTGTGTGCGCGGTCAAGACATAGGAAAGAGAGAAGGCAGCTCAGCTTCATGCTCTCTCATTAGTCAGAAGAAGCTTTCACTTTCCTAAAAGACACTCGGGTTTCCTGAGGGGCTTCGGATTCCCTAAGCCGAAACAGTGGAAAGCTTACTGGCTGGTGCAGAGAGCTTCGTCTGTCGAACTAAAAGGGCTAAAAGTCGTCCAGTAGATCTGTTAGTGGAAGTCTGAGGGTGGCGAAACGCTAAATCTGATCATGGTTTCAGATCCGCTGCCATTACTGTGTACAAGTAACGCTGAGGCTAGCAATGTCACTCTGTCTTAGTGTCAGTATGCCTTAGTGTCAGTCTAAGGCACACTGACAGTGCCTTAGACAGTGCCCTAGACAGATGCACACTGACAGTGCCTTAGTGTCAGTGTGCATCGTAGTGTCAGTGTGTCTTAGTGTCAGTTTGTTTAGTGTCAGTGTGTCTTAGTGTCAGTCTGTCTTAGTGTCAGTCCATCATAGTGTCAGTGTTCTTAGTGTCAGTTTGTTTAGTGTCAGTGTGTCTTAGTGTCAGTCTGTCTTAGTGTCAGTCCATCATAGTGTCAGTGTTCTTAGTGTCAGTTTGTTTAGTGTCAGTGTGTCTTAGTGTCAGTCTGTCTTAGTGTCAGTCCATCATAGTGTTAGTGTTCTTAGTGTCAGTTTGTTTAGTGTCAGTATGTGTTAGTGTCATGTCAGTGTGTCTTAATGCCAGTCCATCGTAGTGTCAGTGCTCTTCTTGTCAGTTTGTTTAGTGTCAGTTTGTCTTAGTGGCAGTCTGTCTTAGTGTCAGTCCATCATAGTGTTAGTTTGTCTTAGTGTCAGTTTGTTTAGTGCCAGTTTGTCTTAGTGTCATTGTGTCCTTATGCCAGTCCATCGTAGTGTCAGTGCTCTTAGTGTCAGTTTGTTTAGTGTCAGTGTGTCTTAGTGTCAGTCTGTCCTATTGTCAGTCTGTCTTATTGTCAGTCTGTTTTATTGTTAGTCTGTCTTAGTGTCAGTTTGTTTAGTGTCAGTATGTCTTGTGTCAGTTTGTTTAGTGTCAGTGTGTCTTAGTGTCAGTCTGTTTTATTGTTAGTCTGTCTTAGTGCCAGTGTGTCATAGTGTCAGTGTGTCTTAGTGTCAGTGTGTCTTAGTGTCAGTGTGTCTTAGTGCCAGTGCGTCATAGTGTCAGTGTGTCTTAGTGTCTTAGTGTCAGCATGTCTTAGTGTCAGTGTGTCTTCGTGTCAGTGTGTCTTCGTGTCAGTGTGTCTTTTTTTATTAGAGGCAGGGGGTTGTGTGCACCCTGGCGCACTTTAAGCGACATAGGCACACAACCGTCGAGAGGCATTACTGCCCATTCCGCCGACTCCCCTGAGCAGGCATACAAGCGCGCGGATACGTACGCAGGCACACACACTCACACAGGAGTGTACAGCGGCCCTAACTTTATATTATCGTTAGGCATGTACACTTCACTGCGCCTTAGGGGGTTGGCTCTCAAGGCCGTTAATTGCACGAGCAGAGCCAAGCCGAGATTCCAATTCAGCCCCAAATTAATGTAACTGCACTTGGAATCGAGCCTGGGTCGCTGGCACACCAGAGCAGCTGCGCTTCCGCTGGGCTACGGCCCCCTGTCAGTGTGTCTTAGTGACAGTGTGTCTTAGTGACAGTGTGTCTTAGTGGCAGAGTGCCTTAGTGTCAGTTCGTCTTAGTGGCAGTTTGTCTTAGTTTCAGTTCATCTTAGTGTATTTAGTGTCTTAGTGTCAGTTTGTCTTAGTGGCAGTCTGTCTTAGTGTCAGTCCATCGTAGTGTCAGTCCATCGTAGTGTCAGTGTGTCTTAGCGTCAGTCTGTCTTAGTTTCAGTCTGTTTTAGTGTCAGTCTTAGTGTATTTGAGATCCTAGATGATTTGCAGAAAAGTCATGATGGTTGCTTGTGAGTTTCAGGTTTCAGGGTTAAGTCAGCTCGATGCCAAAGCAAATGAGAACTCAAGGCTTCGATTTTCGAAGGCGAAATTCAAGACATTCCGTTGTTTCTCGTTTACAGTCGTTTGTCAGTAGTAGCTACCATGATAATAATTCACTTTTTCTCAATGTCTCGATAGATCAGGACAGGTGAAATGTTCTCTCGACCTGTGCTCGTTGGGTCACAGGTGAGCGCAAGTTGTTGAGAGGAAGGAGGGAGGGAGGAACGGAGAGAAGGGGAGAGTGGCTGGTCAGGCAAACCTATCGCAGGCCTCCGCCCAAATTCTTATCTCCTGTTTTAAGAGTATTTGGCTAGAAGGGCTCGGAGCTTCGGTCGTGTATCTTGCTCTCAAATGAGCACCCTTATAGCTAGTATTTATAGTGACTCGAAAGCTTGGCAATATTTTTCTTTCAATTGAGCCAAACAGCAAGTGAAAAGAAACGCGAAGCTTCATTCACTGAAGCAATACAAGTCAACAGTCCGTTCGAACTCCGAGTGCAGTGGCAATGTTTAGCCGGTAAGTAATCGCTGCACTAATCAGCCTCATTGATGCTTTATTTTGAATGAGCTGTCATGCCCGTTCCACTGAACCCTGAGAACTTTTAAAGGTTTTGACTTTTAAATCGCCAGGGATGTAAACTCCGTGTCTTGGGAGTTGGCCATTGTACGGGTTTTTGTGACTACGATTCTGGATGCCAAAATGAAACCAACTTATTTCTGTTAAATTTAAATTCCTTAGTTCTGTAGATCAACCAATCAGTAATGTCGGAGGCTCAGTAGAGTAGGGTAGGGTAGAAATGCTTTGAGCACAACAACGTGTAGTTATTTGGCAACGAAGTGCTTTTCAATGCAACTCTTACAGAATATTTTTAGGCATGAATACTCTGAAATAGCGAAGGTTTCTTTGAGCAACTACGGCAGCTGTCATTTCGATAAGGAATAATTACAGCATCAGAATGAGCCATCGCTTTGTGCTATGCATAAATCAGTCATGATCGGTCGGGAAATTAGCGTGTTAGCTGCTCACTTATTCTTCAGAGAGGGCCTCAATACTTGCTCTTGTGTTTCAGTGAGTGCTCTCTTTATACAGAGCGTGTTATTTCCTCAGTAAGTGTTTCTCCCTCATTGAGTGCGCAACTTCCTCAGTGAGTGTGCTACTTCCTCAGTGGGTGTTGCTACTACCTCAGTGAGTGTGCTACTTCCTCAGTGAGTGTGCTACTTCCTCAGTGAGTGTTGCTACTTCCTCAGTGAGTGTGCTACTTCCTCAGTGGGTGTGCTACTTCCTCAGTGAGTGTGCTACTTCCTCAGTGAGTGTGTTACTTATTCAGTGAGAGTGCTACTTTCTCAGTGAGTGTGCTACTACCTCAGTGAGTGTGCTACTTCCTCAGTGTGTGTGTGCTACTTCCTCAGTGAGTGTGCCACTTCCTCAGTGAGTGTGCTACTTCCTCAGTGAGTGTGCTACTTCCTCAGTGAGTGTGCTACTTCCTCAGTGGGTGTGCTACTTCCTCAGTGAGTGTGCTACTTCCTCAGTGAGTGTGTTACTTCTTCAGTGAGAGTGCTACTTTCTCAGTGAGTGTGCTACTACCTCAGTGAGTGTGCTACTTCCTCAGTGAGTGTGCTACTACCTCAGTGTGTGTGTGCTACTTCCTCAGTGAGTGTGCCACTATCTCAGTGTGTGTGCTACTTCCTCAGTGAGTGTGCCACTACCTCAGTGTGTGTGCTACTACCTCAGTGAGTGTGCTACTACCTCAGTGAGTGTGCCACTTCCTCAGTGAGTGTGCTACTTCCTCAGTGAGTGTGCTACTTCCTCAGTGAGTGTGCTACTTCCTCAGTGAGTGTGCTACTACCTCAGTGAGTGTGCTACTTCCTCAGTGAGTGTGCTACTTCCTCAGTGAGTGTGTTACTTCTTCAGTGAGAGTGCTACTTTCTCAGTGAGTGTGCTACTACCTCAGTGAGTGTGCTACTTCCTCAGTGAGTATGCTACTACCTCAGTGTGTGTGTGCTACTTCCTCAGTGAGTGTGCCACTATCTCAGTGTGTGTGCTACTTCCTCAGTGAGTGTGCCACTACCTCAGTGTGTGTGCTACTACCTCAGTGAGTGTGCTACTACCTCAGTGAGTGTGCTACTTCCTCAGTGAGTGTGCCACTTCCTCAGTGAGTGTGCTACTTCCTCAGTGAGTGTGCTACTTCCTCAGTGAGTGTGCTACTTCCTCAGTGAGTGTGCTACTACCTCAGTGAGTGTGCTACTTCCTCAGTGAGTGTGCCACTATCTCAGTGAGTGTGCTAATTCCTCGGCATAAATTCATGCTTTACTGAAGCCTCTGCTAACATCATCTGCAGGTGTTACCCAGCCTCGCTATTCTCGTTCGCGTGCCAAACGAAAGACGCACTAAGCAAAAAAATATTAACTGTCCCGAATCCTGCCCAAAGCTCTCATTTATCTCACTTTCTCAAAACCATCAGGCATGAATTTAAGACTTTGAGTAGCAAAATAAGATAAAATATTACTAGCGAAAAACTGAGTTCCATCCTAGAAATTTTTCTCGTCCAGAATTTCGATCAGCTGATCCTAACCCCGTTTTCAACCATTGCCTCAAATTTACTGAGGGTTACAGCTAGTTCTAAAACTCTATCGAGAGAAAGTATATAATGGACGATTAGTTAACATCTTACAGACCAAAGATAGGTTGGGCCAGAGACAACACGCAAAATTCTGACATACGAATAGAAACAAAGTCGCATTCTTGAACTACTTGCATGCTAGCTCTCAGTCTTTAACAAAACCCTGTGACCAAAAAATGGCAAGTTTAACCTGTCCAACCATCAGCTGGTCTCTAGCAGGGGCGTCGCTACCGGGGGGGGGCACGCGACGCCTCTGGCGCTAAAATGAGTGCCAGTGGCGCTAAAATGATTGCCTGCGGCGGCGCTAAAATGAGTGCCGGCGGCGCTAAAATGAGTGCCGGCGGCGCTAAAATGAGTGCCTGCGGCGCTAAAATGAGTGCTTGTGGCGCTAAAATAGCACCATTCTGAAACTAATGTACATGTAGGAATTTAGGCATGTACATTTACAATATGCAGAATTCTTGGCTTTGTCCCCCATAAAATCGACGCCTCTGCTCTCTGGCCCAATCTACATGTCTTTGTTCTGTAGGATTGCAGCTTGAATGTCCGTTTTCGTAACTTTGAATGTCAAAAGCCATGCTAATCAAATATAAATAAAGCAGTGGGACACAGGTACTACAATATCACCTGTGCTTCCTCGCAAGCAATCCAAACAGGCTGGGAAACGCGGATTGAATTTCCAGCTTTGTGGAAGCATCAAACAGCAAAAAGAATATCTCAAATCCGTTCAAAACAGCCATGAAATAACACGTATCAGGTGTCCGTAGAAATAAATGCACGAATAAAGTAAGTACCACTATAAGTAGTATCACAGGACGAATTGTCTTTATAAAAGGATTCGAAGTTCTAATTTTACAGCGCTTTGCGTGCTTCAGTCGTGTGATTTGAAGACTCATCTAGTTTGAACGAGCCCTTAGACTTCTGAGACATGCAGACGTAACAGAGGGTTTAATCTGCATCATTTTGTAGTCGACTTGCTAACGAATGATTTCATCTACTGAATTTGACCTTAAATTAGAGACCAAACCTGCTGAATAATAATGTAGAAATTAGGATACTAGTTATGCCTTTCTCTTGATGACAGCTGGCAGGAATCTGCATTATTAGATTTTTAACCCTCATTAGGCCTCATTATCACACCTAGAAGCATCATGTACATAAATTAATTGATGGTATCTGTTTGCTTTTGCAGTATAGAGTGTCGGAAGTTGCCGTGTGTCGGAAAACAGAGACACGGGCAGACAGATAGGCAGACAGACAGACAGGCAGACAGACAGACAGACAGACAGACAGACAGACAGACAGACAGACAGACAGACAGACAGACAGACAGACAGACAGACAGACAGACAGACAGACAGACAGACAGACAGACAGACAGACAGACAGACAGACAGACAGACAGACAGACAGACAGACAGACAGACAGACACACAGACACACAGACACTAAGACAGACAGACAGACAGACACACAGACACTAAGACAGACAGACAGACAGACAGACACACAGACAGACAGACAGACAGACAGACAGACAGACAGACAGACAGACACACAGACACTAAGACAGACAGACAGACAGACAGACAGACAGACAGACAGACAGACAGACAGACAGACAGACAGACAGACAGACAGACAGACAGACAGACAGACAGACAGACAGACAGACAGACAGACAGACAGACAGACAGACAGACAGACAGACAGACAGACAGACAGACAGACAGACAGACAGACAGACAGACAGACAGACAGACAGACAGACAGACAGACAGACACTAAGACGGACAGACAGACACTAAGACAGACAGACAGACAGACAGACAGACAGACACATACAGCAGCAGATGAACGGGAAAACCAACCTAACTATGACTAAGAATCTAAAAATATAAAAATTAAAATTAAAACTATTTAAAATCGAAACTACTCATAATCTGCAGATCTACGTAGGACTCCCCAGTTGTACTTTGCAAATCATGAGTAATTGCCTTTAGTCTTTAAATTCAATAATGGAAGATTGTTTAGTTTTCGTACCACGTTAATAAGAATTAGTTTCCAGTGAAAACAAATTCAGGAATAATGATTTAGGCTCCCTGTTAGTCACAAAGACACCCAATCTTGTTTACTTGATTAACTGTCAGATATAATCGATTGAAAAAACTCCAGTTCGATGGCTGAAGATAGTTTACAGTTCAACGGATTCTTTCATTAAGAGAAATAACTTTGAGCTCTGAGCAGGAGGTTAGGGTACGAACTGAGCAACGGAGGGAGGGTCAAAGGGAAAAAGTAATGAAAGTCTGTAGAGCAATCCTAAGTGCCTGTAGTCAAATTCTGACTCAGGACGTTCGAATCTATCAATATTCATTTTGTCGAACTTACGGGCACGGAGAAGTTGCAGCCTTTTACCCAGCGATGTGGTTGACAGCTCTAAGTGGGTACAGTATTAAGTCCCTATTTCCACGAAATTCGCTCTCGTGGGGAAAGCCTGCGACGATAGACGAAATCCCCAGAGTAGACGGCTGTCTCAACCGTTTATAAAACTACTCAGGGATTGAAAGCTGGGAGTCTATCTCTGCCCTACGATAGAGTCTCGGCCACTCTGCAGTAGAAATATACAAGAGCACAAAAATCGAGTCTTTAAAGAAGGTCGTGGAGCTCCCGGATTTACGTGCAAGGGGAAGCCCTGAGAGGCGTTTTCACCCGCCAGTCTCATTCAACAGCTTAGCAAATGCCGGCTCACTGAGACTGCTTGTTTTCCCTATAGCCGGTTGAGCACAGCAAGGAAAATGCGCTGTGAGAGAGACAAACGAAAGAATTGATGGCTGAGGGATAGATAGAAATGACAGAGACGGAGCTGAGAAGCCACGGAAGCAGAAAAGTTGAGCGGTCACGCGATCTGTCAATTTTAGCAGCCAATCGAGGCGAGGCAGGACTGCTCTCGCCCTTTAAATTCGCGATAGCAGGAAAGAAAAGTAGAGTTCTCAACCCATGTTCCTAAATCATCTCAAATTCGACTACCTGGCTGAAGCAGCTGCTGAAGCGCCTATAAAATGCTCGTAAACTGATACTTTGTGATTTGAAACAACACTTCACCTCGCTCAGGTTTCGCAAGTCCAAGTCGTCCAGCGACAAGGCGGGTGGCAGCAAAGGCGCCGGCGGCAAAAGAGACGAACGGAGGCGACCCGAGCAAGATGGGCTGCGGGCCGAGCTCCAGCGCCGATGACGACTCGGAGCAGCAACAGCAACCGCTGCAGAAGCAGCAAAAAAGACGACGGCAAGAAACATGGCAAGCAAAAACGATCGAAGTCGCCGCAGACTGGCGGCAAAGACGTCACCGATGCCT
>NIVC01001378.1:7500-255000 GCA_002269645.1 Macrostomum lignano
TACAGACATAAGAAAAGATTAGATAACACAATATATGCTTCTAATTAAAGCATTATCGTTAAAAACCGGACATAATAATTAGGGCGCGCATTTAAAAAAAACGAAAATAATAAATAAGGGCGTGGATTCAAACAAACAAAAACAATAATCAAGGCGCGCATTTTAACAAAAAAGATAATAAACAAGGACACGCAATTAAACAAACAAAACGATAATGATGGAGCGCGCATTAAGAAACGAAAATAAATAGGGACAAGCATTTAAACAAACTAAAATTATAAATAGGGCGCGCATTTTAAACAAAACAAAATTTTGACTAGGGCGCGGATTCAAACAAAAGAAAATTATATAGGGGCGCGGATTCAAACAAAAGAAAATTATAGATAGGGCGCGCATTTAAACAAAAGAAAATTATAAATAGGGCGCGCATTTAAACAAAAGAAAATTATAGATAGGGCGCGCATTTAAACAAAAAAAATTATAAATAGGGCGCGCATTTAAACAAAAAAAATTATAAATAGGGCACGCATTAAAACAAA
Organism: Macrostomum lignano; assembly: GCA_002269645.1. Lineage (NCBI taxonomy): Eukaryota > Metazoa > Platyhelminthes > Macrostomidae > Macrostomum > Macrostomum lignano. The sequence goes on from NIVC01001378.1 coordinate 8,040, forward strand.
CGAAAACTATAAATAGGGCGCGGATTTTAACTAAAGAAAGTTATGAATAGAGCGCGCATTAAAACAAACGAAAATTATAAATAGGGCGCGGATTTTAACTAAAGAAAATTATAAATAGCGCGCATTTAAACAAAATAAAATTATAAATAGGGCGCGCATTTTAACTAAAGAAAATTATAAATAGGGCGCGCATTTTAACAAACCTGAGGCGTATCTGTCCGCGCCCCGCAGAAGCCGCACTGGAAGCGCCGGCCGCCATCAAGCCAGGCCATGTAGGGACTCATGTAGGCTCGACAGCGAATGCATCGAACAATCGAATCTTCGCCGCCGCCGCCGCCGCCGGAGCCGCCTAGCCCGCTAGTTGCTATGGAAACCGAACCGCCCGAGCCGGATTTTGTAGCAGGCATCATTGGCGCTACAATCAGGCCCATAGCCAGGCCGCCAGACGATTTCAACAGGTCGCTAGTCCGTGGCACCGAACTCAGAGTTGGCCGCATGAACGTAGGCAGACTCGAGCCGCAGTCGGTCATGATCAGCCGGTCAACCGAGGTCACCAGCGGAGGCGGCCGGCCAATATTGGCCGGGCCAGACTCGTAATGGCAGGTTCCGCTTGACGACAAACTCGCGGAGGCTTGGAATCGGCGAAGATCGTCTTCGAGCACGTGGACTGCCGATGGCATCTGGTCGGGATGGAGACTGCGCTGCTGCTGCTGGGGAGATCTGCCATTGTTGGGAATATAGTCTTTTTCAGTTGGACATTTCTTTGCGCCAAACTCTATACTTTCTACTTATTAGTAGGTAACCTCTAACATTCCGAGTATTATTTAGGATCTTTTAAAGATTAAAATACACTATAGGAAGTGAAAAATGAATCAGCTAACCGAATATTAGCTGGTGGCGACATCTGATGAATGCCAGGTTGCTGCGCTGATGATTGAGTCAGCTGATTTGGCTGATAATTTGCCGTTGAAGGTGCCGGATAGCCCAGAGGCTGTTGCGGGTAGCCCTGGGTAGGAGGCGGCGGAGGATGTCTCTGGGGCGCTTGCGGGGGCGGAAAACCCTGGGACGGATGACTCTGTGGCGGTTGTGGGGCGGAAAACCCTGGGGCGGATGACTCTGCGGTGGTTGCTGGGGCGGAAAACCCTGGGGTGGATGACTCTGCGGTGGTTGCGGGGGCGGAAAACCCTGGGGTGGATGACTCTGCGGTGGTTGCGGGGGCGGAAAACCCTGGGGTGGATGACTCTGCGGTGGTTGCGGGGGCGGAAAACCCTGGGGTGGATGACTCTGCGGCGGTTGCGGGGTGGAAAACCCTGGGTGGATGACTCTGCGGCGGGTGTGAGGGCGGGTGGCTCTGGGGCGGTTGTGGGGGCGGAAAACCTTGGGGCGGATGACTCTGGGGCGGGTGTGGAGGCGGATGACTCTGGGGCGGATGTGGGGGCGGATGACTCTGATATGCCTGTGGCAGTTGCAGTTGACCAGGAGGCCCATTGTATTGACTAGGTGGCACTGGTGCCCGAGTCTGCTGTCCATTCTGAGCAGGGTGTCGCGCTGGGGGAGGAGCGCTGAAACAGATGTTTGATCAGTTTACATAATTAATTGGGTAATTAACTTGTCAATGAGTCAATTAGACTTAAAAAAGAACTTACACAGCTTGGCTAACCCCAGTTGAATTGTATTGAGCTGGTGCCCATTGCTTCTGTTGTATCTCTGGCTTCTGGCTTTTCATTAAAGGCAGTTGTCAAATAAAAGCTGAAATTCAATGTGCGTCAAATGCAAGATACTCATTAAAGCGTCATGGACAAAAAAGACAGTTTAAACTGCAAAGACATTTCTTTTGTGACTTGTTAATGTAATGAAATTTTGCCATAGGAACTGTGATCTATTGGTGCCGTTTTTAAATTTATTTTCTTATACCTTTTCAATGGCTGAGCCAATTTATGTGATTTAATAAATGTTGTCCTTGCTTTCTCTTTTTGAAAAATAAGACATTAATGTTACTTGTTCTACAGAAACTTCACTATTTGGTCGTAATATTCTGTATCAGATTTACTGACAATAAGGTAAGACGTTTATCAACTACACTAAGCTTTATGAACATTTAAAACTTCGAATAAATATTATATGATACTTTCTCTTTGTTATATCTAGTCTTAGTTTGTACAAGTACTAAACATTTTAGTTACATAGTAGGTGATATATAATGCTAGTATTAAACCGTCATTTTGTTATATTGATTACATATGATTTTTTATTTAGATTAATTATTCTATTATTATATCGATGTCACATTTACACACATCCGAAAGCTCCCTCTTTCACCTGCTCTGCTTATAGCTAGTCAGAGGTGACTAATTGTGTAGACTCAGAGTCATGCTAACAAGCAAGCAGGCATTGGATGCGCTGTCATAAAATAGCTGGCACTCTCAGTCGAGAAGATCAGAATACCTTGGCTGGAAAGGTTACTCGACTAAAGACCTGCATTCAATACCTCCATCGCTTACCCCAAGGATGAGGAATATGAAGCCTTTGACTACCGTAACTGTGCTTGAGAAGCTGCTCAGGGAAGAGTAGTTGGTTATCGCGAATTTTGGCTCTAGCTTTGAGCCAAGGCCTGCTGACGTTTGCAGTGTCTGTAACGTTTCTCATAGGAGCTGTGTGGTGCTGATGAGGCTTTCAAGGACAAAGCTGTAGAGGTTCACAAGAACTTCACAAACAACTTGCAGCTCATGATGCTGTGATTGCGCAGCTTTAGCGAAAGATCTCAAATCATCTCAAGCTCAGGGTGCTTAACCAGAAACTGTATCGTGTTAGATCACATTTGCAATTCCTTTCTGGTGACAATTCCAGTGCAGAAGGCAGGCTAAATCCGGCAAATAACAAGAACAAGAAGTAGTGCAAACGGTGGTTTGATTTGAAATGCAGGCTAGGGCAACTCCAGCTGCAGCTGCAGTCTGAGTAGTCAGTTGCCTCATTGCCAGGCAAGTTGGATGATGCCCATATCCAGACAATGGAGCCTCGCGCGTCTGGAGGCTTAGTTCACCACGAAGGTGCTTCAAGTCTGCATGCAGCTTATCCTTCAGTGCCACATCCTACCGATGCATGTGCCAACCAGCATTCGCATAGTATTCGGCACAATTGGATGCTTCAACATGCTGCAGCTTTGATTGCCGGTGTTGTGCCCGGGTGCACTTAATTGCACTGATGAGTAATCTCTAGCTCTTAGTCAAGTCTGCCCGGCGGACCTTTCTCTGCGCTCCCTAAGCTGCTAACTTATTTGTGCCCCACCCCATTTTCTCTGCCGCCCTAAGCTGCTTCCGCGCCAGCCCCAACCCTCCAATTATTCTGCTGTGATTGGTTGACCCGCCCCAAGCTGCCTGTACCCTTCTCTGCCCTCTGATTGTCTATTGGTTTTTTAACCTGGCTTGAGGGTCTTGAGACCCTAGGACAATCGTAGGGAAGGACTGATCACGTCTCTTGAAGCGATCCCAAGGCAGCAACCCTTGACAAGGTATTTTTGATGCCAGCGGATCGTCTATTCACACTGCTCAGTATCAGGTATGTGAGCTGCTGTTTGATGCTCTAGTCCATATTTGTTAATCTAAGACAGCTATTCATTGAATCAAATTTGCCTGAATAGAACATATCTTTATCGTACACTTGATTTCATTCTTGCCCAGCACTTAGACGTTGGAAATCATCAGCGAGTGGCGCTTGCCATTTGTAAAGTGGAAGGTGGCACTGCTGCCATCTACTCATCGGAGCTCAATGTGTCCATCATTGAGCTGGTGGACATCTTTGCAAGAATCAGAGTTGTCAGTTCTGCCGAAAAAAAAATATGCACCCGCCTGTATCAAACTAATTTCCGGTAGCTTCCCATAACGTTTAATGATGTTAATTTGATGTCAATAGTTCTTTTATCAGTCACAATAGTATAATGATGAAAGAGTAACAATAATAGTTTAATATACCGGTATTACTTATTAACAGTTCCCATTTATTTATTGTACAAAAAAAGAATGGCTAGGACTGTATTAATCTTAGCTGTAGCCCCCACCACTGCATCCACACAATGTGCATATGGAATAAAAAATCTCTATTGCTTGAGTTCCCAACCCTAGGGACTTGAAAGTTCTCTAAACAAAAGCTTTAAAACTGACAACATTCATTTAGCTCGTATTTCTACTGTTATATCCCCTTCTCACCTATTAAATCAAGGGCTCCAATGATTTTTAAAGCCTTTCAAGTCGTCAGCACACGACACAGGTGAAAAAGGTTGGAGAAGTCATCGGTGAGACTGTCACAAATATTGATAGGATTTTCGAGATCCATTGGCTATTGCAAGTAACTGTTATATACTCGCTGGTTCAAAACCTAAAAACAGCTTCTTCAGCAGGTCCACAAAGGAGCAGCAGCTGTCGCGTCAGCCGTCATCGCCGCACCAGCCAGCGCCACCCGGACAGCCGTGTGCCTCAACCGCCTCAGCAACAACAGAGACGATACTATCGTGAGACAGCCCCGAATCTCATTGCCATGCACGGCGCTCCACTCGAGAGAGTGGTACACGGCATCCGGGTGTACTTGGAAACGATCGCCCACCTCCATCTGGACCGAGCTTTGCCGCAGCGCGCCTACCTCTGGTCGAGCCTGCAGCACCTGCGAACACGACTGTCGAGAGAGGAGGCCATCGTCATGCTGCAGTACGCAAACGCAATCCACCAGTTCAGAGACGACATTGACGCCAGCCGACAGCCAATTCAGCGCCAACTCGTCAATATTGAGGTGCGCTGGGTGTTTACCCAACTAGGTTGGCTTGAGTTTCGGGACCTTCCACATAACTGCAACTTCTGATTATGAATGGACAAGTTTGTATCATACATGCGCAACCTTGGGAATCACCTGGCTGTTTCTATTGGCAACACACACATGTAAGTCGCTATTGGCTGAGAGCAGTCACGTGACTACTATTCCATCCAAAAGCAACTTACGTCTTACGTGTGTGTTGCCAATAGAAACGGCCGAGTGAATCCCTAGGTTGCGCCCAAGCATGGTTTGTATGCTGACATTTTTGTGCTTTACTAATTGACATTACATGTATTTGTAGAATTGGCCATATTACTAGTGTGTCTTCATATGCCTGTAGTTCATTTACCTTACTATTAGCATATTATTTTTCACTTGTAATACACCTATAGCATTTATCTTACTATCGACATGTTCTTCCTTTTCTTTGTAATACACCTGTGAAAAATTTGCCTTGATTTTATGCACGAATTTTCCACTTTCATACATCTGAAAATGTATCTGTTGTAAGTACATTTAGTACCTGGATAAGTGCTTTTCTAGTTTTTTCTTATTAATAAATATCCTTTCTAGTTATACTTGTTTGATATATACATTATAATACTTAACAATTTTATTTACTCTAAAAAAATTTTCTATTATTTCTATATTTTTTTCTTTTTTCATAAATTTCCTTAAGGGAAGGCAGCTAAGATAGTGTACTTTTTGTAGAGTCTTCTGAGAGTCTTCTGAGAGTGGTCTTTCAGTGTATTCTTGCTACAATTACAAATTCTTTCTTAAAAAATATAGTAATCAAATTTTTGCTCAAAAGTTTAAATTGTTGTAAAACCAAAAATTATTATAAAAATTGTTTTAAATATATTGTTCAAGCAGTATAAATAAGAGCCCAGAGTGGGCCAAGAAGAGCAACTTGTCTACCCCTATTTTGCTCCCTTCTTGCGAGCTAACAAGCTAACATTTATATATTAAATTGTAGTGCTTAAGAGACTTATTCTTTTCCTTAGAAGTAAGAGCCTAATTCAAGAGTATTGAGTTTGCTAAAAATGAGAAAATCGCCTAAGGGCAATAACCACTTTAATAATCACCTCAGGCAGGAGAAATTGCATAAAACCTATGACCTCCTGATCCTGCATCCCAGGAACACCTAGGACTAAGAGAAAACCTCTATAAGAATAAATAGTGAGAATAAAATAGACAGTGTCATTAGACAACTTAGGCCAGAAGTATAGTGCATATACATGCGCTACCAGTAGATAATTATATGCTACCAGTACAGAGGTAGATAGAGAAGTAGATATGTTACCAATAGATATAAGTACAAACATTAAGTACATTAATAACGACCAGTAGGAGAGCATAGCAAATTAGCCCTGTAACAACTTTGATGACAGCTGTGGAATCATTTATAAAAATAGAAGAAAACCCCTGTTATAACTTTGGTGGCTTAATAGCAAGATATTTTATAATAAGAGGAATCACTCCTATTACAACTGTGGTGGCAACAGTGGGATTATAGAAGGCATCGTTATATAACAATAAATAACCTTTTTTGAATTGCGTACTAGACCCTTTTTGGCAAATAATATGATTAATTTGATTTTTATGCTTTTTGGCAATACTATTTATAGAAGAATATCAATACATGTAAAGATTTATTTGACTGCTTTATTACAAGCTTTTAAAAGACCCAAAAGCTTAAAATTTATGCAAAAATTAACTTTTTCAGCTTTTTTCTATTTTAAAATAACTTTTCCATTGATTCTATAAAGTGCATAAGTGTGTATGCAAACTATTTTCTTAGGAGTAATGCATGCCAACCAAGACTCAAGAAAGTTACATATATGCCAGAAAATTCCAATGTACAAATGACCCCTTTTAAAGTTGGCATATAAATTCATGTAAACTTTTGGGCATGCTTTGGCACACAAATTGATGCCAATGGACCTTGGATGCCAACTGTGTATACCAACTTTTGCCATGCATACAAGGCCAATGCACACCCAAGTTTTGGGTTGTATACTACATGATCCAAAGTGTGATGTCTAGGTCTAATTTGATAAAAAACTTTGTAGGTCTATATCAAATAATTTTCATACAATATGCCATGCAATAGTCTAACACTAATAATAGGCCTAGGCCTACCTTAGTACTACTGCAAGTGTAAGTAGTTGGAACACTTTAAGGAGGCCTAGTTGAATATTATGAAATATACTAGATTATTACTATTGAGTTAAAATAGTAATTTTCAAATTATTAGGTCCAATTTTATAAATTAATATAGTTCCTAGGCCTTGGTAAAATGACCAACCATTTGCCATAAAAATAAAGTAACAATTAATATTTAACAGCATTGCCACTATATTCATTCATTCATTCAAAGAAAATTTATTGATTTATTTAATTAATTCATATATCAAAACTATTTTTTGCATTCAGATAAGAGATAACAGTGCTAAAATAGAGTCATAGACTAGGACTACTGACTACAAGCAGTAAAAACTGAGACTGTTGCTACTTTTACAAACTGGAGTTACCAGGTAACTGTTAGTGTTACTCTACTTATTCTTAAATCTGAGGGCTTGAACTGTTGACCAGCTTGGCTTGTACTAGGGGAGGGGGGGGGGCGGGCTAATCATAAAATCATTTCATGTATAAAGTCATAAAAACGACTGATTTAAAACAAATTATCCTAAAAATAAATAACTAACTAACACTACTTTCATATATTTATTATCTTAAAGTGTTAACATAGATTAGGACTAAGTACTTCGACAGTGACTGCATAACTGGCAGGCAACGAAAGACTAGTATTGTCTAGTAAACGCAAACGGCAAACTTTCAATTCTCATAAGTAGTGCGCGTTTCGTAGAATTTCTTTATGCTTAAATTTCTGCTACTCGATTATCATTAATAGGCTTAATGTTATTTAATTTTAATCTACTATAAAGAAAAATAAAATTATTGATTTAGTACATATACTTTTTTATTTTTCGAAGATTTCAAAAACTATACAAATTGTTAGTATGTGTTTTTCTGAGAAAGTGTTGTTCATTTTTGCGAGTTTTTAAGTTACTTATTAGGTTAAGTTTTTTGACAGGCTGGCTCACTGGTTCAGGTTAAGCCTGCACTGCGTGTGTATTGTGTATACCGCTTTCAAATGCCTATGTTTTATTTCTTTCCGATTCACTTTATAAATTATCGTAAGGTTTAAAAAATTGCGTGATGAATTACAGAATGTAAACTTATTTTCGCCTTAATAATCTCCCATATTTCGTAATTCCGATTTTAACAGAAATTGAAAATGTTAGTTTCACCTGATTTTCTATTGCAAAACTACAAAACAAACAGTAAGAAATTTTTTAAACTGAAAATTTCATTTTTTCTTAAGTTAAGCCTGTAGACAGTCCTGTTTTATATCATATATGAAATCTTGCAATGCTAATCTATTTTTCTGCTTCTGGCTTCATTTTACACCTATTTTAGATCGAAAAACATCGTTTGACATAATTGCCATCTGCGCGTCTGATTCTGACCAAGCTTTGGGTTATAAAATACTAGGCGAGCAAAAGTTTAAAGACAAGTTAAGAATCTACTCGGATCCACCAGGTCCAAAAATTGGTGAGTGAAATTAAAACTCATCTTCGGATCACTAAACATATAGTTGTGCCTAAACTGCTTTCCTAACTTACAGGCAATGGCGGCGCTCTGCTGCACTGTCTCAACCAGCTTCGACTGGAATTTGGCATCAAAAAATTATCTAAACTGCGAATACTATTTATCCCAGCTGGTGGCATGAGCCAACGGTCGCCATGGCTTTCCGCCCTAGGAAAATTATTCGCTGTGATGCCAACAGTCAGCGCGGGCTGCTTGGATATGCTTGACATTGTCACTGCTCTGTCGGAACCGTTTGCGCAGTTCGCTGCCAATGCTGGCGTTGGATGCTGTTTCTTAGGTATGTTGCAGTTTTTGGAACAGAACAACCCAAGCGTGCACAACAACCGATCAGGTGTCTGTACAATAAGCTTCAAGATATTGGTACAACAACCGATCAGGTCTCTGTACAATAAGCTTCAAGATATTGGTACAACAACCGATCAGGTCTCTTTACAATAAGCTTCAAGATATTGGCACAACAACCGATCAGGTCTCTGTACAATAAGCTTCAAGATATTGGTACAACAACCGATCAGGTCTCTGTACAATAAGCTTCAAGATATTGGTACAACAACCGATCAGGTCTCTTTACAATAAGCTTCAAGATATTGGTACAACAACCGATCAGGTCTCTGTACAATAAGCTTCAAGATATTGGTACAACAACCGATCAGGTCTCTGTACAATAAGCTTCAAGATATTGGTACAACAACCGATCAGGTCTCTGTACAATAAGCTTCAAGATATTAGTACAACAACCGATCAGGTCTCTGTACAATAAGCTTCAAGATATTGGCACAACAACCGATCAGGTGTCTGTAAAATAAGCTTCAAGATATTGGTACAACAACCGATAAAGTGTCTACAATAAGCTTCAAGATATTGGTACAATAACCGATCAGGTGTCTGTACAATAAGCTTCAAGATATTGGTACAATGACCGATCAGGTGTCTGTACAATAAGCTTCAAGATATTGGCACAACAACCGATCAGGTGTCTGTAAAATAAGCTTCAAGATATTGGTACAACAACCGATAAAGTGTCTACAATAAGCTTCAAGATATTGGTACAATAACCGATCAGGTGTCTGTACAATAAGCTTCAAGATATTGGTACAATGACCGATCAGGTGTCTGTACAATAAGCTTCAAGATCTGTCAAATCTCTAACCAGTGCTTAGCTCTTTCTTAAACGCCCACCCTGTCCCGCACAGCCTGCTCAGACGCTCTGCTACCCTACGAGTTCGATTCCATCAGTCTAATATCCAATTCGACTTGTTCTCGCCGCCTCGCCGAGTCCGACATAGTCGCTTTAGCCCATCCCACTGTGGATTTGAGCTTAGCAACCGGACACGGAGTTTACTGCGTAGATGTTGACCAGGGGGAGCTAAGCAACCAAGAGGATTATCGATGCAGTTCGAATAGCTTCACCGTTCTGGACTGTTCTCGGGTGCTTCAAAAACCGACTATTGCGGAGATGCGATCAGCTAGCGGGCTTATCGACTCCACAGATGGTAGCATTTTGATTGATTCAAATTTTTGGTTGAACGGTCACTTCATCGAAGCCTTATTGGCCTGGCGAGACGCCAACGAATTCTCCATGGCTGGGGTGGAGCTGGATGCTTACGGAGACCTGCTGCGGGGACTGGGCAGGTGAGAGAGGCCTTTTTATTAGACCCAGAGGCCCTAACTTTATTTATCGTTGGGCATGTACACTTCACTGTGCCTTGGGGCCCTCAGCCTTAAGGTCGTTAATTGCACGAGCAGAGCCAAGCCGAGATTCCAATTAAGCCCCAAATTAATGTGACTGCACTTGGAATCAAGCCTGGGCAGCAGGCACATCAGAGTGCTACGCTAGACCACTGGGCTACGGCACCTAGGTGAGAGTGACCTTGCACTATAGAGGGACTTGGAGTGTCTGTCGGGTTGGAGGTAGCACACCCACTGAAAGATCAGAGCGATCAGAGCACCCACTGAAGGATCAGAGCACCCACTGAAGGATCAGAGCACCACCTGAAGGATCAGAGCACCCACTGAAGGATCAGAGCACCCACTGAAGGATCAGAGCACCCACTGAAGGATCAGAGCACCACCTGAAGAATCAGAGCACCCACTGAAGGATCAGAGCACCCACTGAAGGATCAGAGCACCCACTGAAGAATCAGAGCACCCACTGAAGGATCAGAGCACCCACTGAAGGATCAGAGCACCACCTGAAGAATCAGAGCACCCACTGAAGGATCAGAGCACCCACTGAAGGATCAGAGCACCCACTGAAGGATCAGAGCACCCACTGAAGAATCAGAGCACTACCTGAAGGATCAGAGCACCCACTGAAGAATCAGAGCACTACCTGAAGAATCAGAGCACCCACTGAAGGATCAGAGCACCCACTGAAGAATCAGAGCACTACCTGAAGAATCAGAGCACCCACTGAAGAATCAGAGCACCCACTGAAGAATCAGAGCACCACCTGAAGAATCAGAGCACCCACTGAAGAATCAGAGCACCCACTGAAGGATCAGAGCACCCACTGAATAATCAGAGCACCCACTGAAGGATCAGAGCACCCACTGAAGGATCAGAGCACCCACTGAAGAATCAGAGCACTACCTGAAGAATCAGAGCACCCACTGAAGAATCAGAGCACTACCTGAAGGATCAGAGCACCCACTGAAGGATCAGAGCACCCACTGAAGAATCAGAGCACTACCTGAAGAATCAGAGCACCCACTGAAGAATCAGAGCACCCACTGAAGGATCAGAGCACCCACTGAAGGATCAGAGCACCCACTGAAGAATCAGAGCACCCACTGAAGAATCAGAGCACCCAGTGAAGAATCAGAGCACCCACTGAAGGATCAGAGCACCCACTGAAGGATCAGAGCACCCACTGAAGGATCAGAGCACCCACTGAAGAATCAGAGCACTACCTGAAGAATCAGAGCACCCACTGAAGGATCAGAGCACCCACTGAAGAATCAGAGCACTACCTGAAGAATCAGAGCACCCACTGAAGAATCAGAGCACCCACTGAAGAATCAGAGCACCACCTGAAGAATCAGAGCACCCACTGAAGAATCAGAGCACCCACTGAAGAATCAGAGCACTACCTGAAGAATCAGAGCACCCACTGAAGAATCAGAGCACTACCTGAAGGATCAGAGCACCCACTGAAGGATCAGAGCACCCACTGAAGAATCAGAGCACCCACTGAAGGATCAGAGCACCCACTGAAGAATCAGAGCACCCACTGAAGAATCAGAGCACCCACTGAAGGATCAGAGCACCCACTGAAGGATCAGAGCACCTACTGAAGGATCAGAGCACCCACTGAAGGATCAGAGCACCTACTGAAGGATCAGAGCACCACCTGAAGGATCAGAGCACCCACTGAAGGATCAGAGCACCCACTGAAGAATCAGAGCACCACCTAAAGGATCAGAGCACCCACTGAAGAATCAGAGCACCCAGTGAAGAATCAGAGCACCCACTGAAGAATCAGAGCACCCAGTGAAGAATCAGAGCACCCACTGAAGGATCAGAGCACCCACTGAAGGATCAGAGCACCACCTGAAGGATCAGAGCACCCACTGAAGAATCAGAGCACCCACTGAAGAATCAGAGCACCCACTAAAGAATCAGAGCACCCACTGAAGGATCAGAGCACCCACTGAAGAATCAGAGCACCCACTGAAGAATCAGAGCACCCACTGAAGAATCAGAGCACCCAGTGAAGAATCAGAGCACCCACTGAAGGATCAGAGCACCACCTGAAGGATCAGAGCACCCACTGAAGGATCAGAGCACCCACTGAAGAATCAGAGCACCACCTGAAGGATCAGAGCACCCACTGAAGGATCAGAGCACCCACTGAAGAATCAGAGCACCCACTGAAGAATCAGAGCTTCCACTGAAGGATCAGAGCACCCACTGAAGAATCAGAGCACCCACTGAAGGATCAGAGCACCACCTGAAGAATCAGAGCACCCACTGAAGGATCAGAGCACCACCTGAAGAATCAGAGCACCTACTGAAGGATCAGAGCACTACCTGAAGAATCAGAGCACCTACTGAAGGATCAGAGCACTACCTGAAGAATCAGAGCACCCACTGAAGGATCAGAGCACCCACTGAAGAATCAGAGCACCCACTGAAGAATCAGAGCACCCACTGAAGAATCAGAGCACCCACTGAAGGATCAAAGCACCCACTGAAGAATCAGAGCACTACCTGAAGAATCAGAGCACCCACTGAAGAATCAGAGCACCCACTGAAGAATCAGAGCACCCACTGAAGAATCAGAGCACTACCTGAAGAATCAGAGCACCTACTGAAGGATCAGAGCACTACCTGAAGAATCAGAGCACCCACTGAAGAATCAGAGCACCCACTGAAGAATCAGAGCACCACCTGAAGAATCAGAGCACCCACTGAAGAATCAGAGCACCCACTGAAGGATCAGAGCACCCACTGAAGAATCAGAGCACTACCTGAAGAATCAGAGCACCCACTGAAGAATCAGAGCACCCACTGAAGAATCAGAGCACCCAGTGAAGAATCAGAGCACCCACTGAAGGATCAGAGCACCACCTGAAGAATCAGAGCACCCACTGAAGGATCAGAGCACCCACTGAAGAATCAGAGCACCCACTGAAGAATCAGAGCACCCACTGAAGAATCAGAGCACCCAGTGAAGAATCAGAGCACCCACTGAAGGATCAGAGCACCCACTGAAGGATCAGAGCACCCACTGAAGGATCAGAGCACCCACTGAAGAATCAGAGCACCCACTGAAGAATCAGAGCACCCACTGAAGAATCAGAGCACCCACTGAAGGATCAGAGCACCACCTGAAGAATCAGAGCACCCACTGAAGGATCAGAGCACCCACTGAAGAATCAGAGCACCCACTGAAGAATCAGAGCACCCACTGAAGAATCAGAGCACCCAGTGAAGAATCAGAGCACCCACTGAAGGATCAGAGCACCCACTGAAGGATCAGAGCACCACCTGAAGGATCAGAGCACCCACTGAAGAATCAGAGCACCCACTGAAGAATCAGAGCACCCACTGAAGAATCAGAGCACCCACTGAAGGATCAGAGCACCCACTGAAGAATCAGAGCACCCACTGAAGAATCAGAGCACCCATTGAAGAATCAGAGCACCCAGTGAAGAATCAGAGCACCCACTGAAGGATCAGAGCACCACCTGAAGGATCAGAGCACCCACTGAAGGATCAGAGCACCCACTGAAGAATCAGAGCACCACCTGAAGGATCAGAGCACCCACTGAAGGATCAGAGCACCCACTGAAGAATCAGAGCACCCACTGAAGAATCAGAGCTTCCACTGAAGGATCAGAGCACCCACTGAAGAATCAGAGCACCCACTGAAGGATCAGAGCACCACCTGAAGAATCAGAGCACCCACTGAAGGATCAGAGCACCACCTGAAGAATCAGAGCACCTACTGAAGGATCAGAGCACTATCTGAAGAATCAGAGCACCTACTGAAGGATCAGAGCACTACCTGAAGAATCAGAGCACCCACTGAAGGATCAGAGCACCCACTGAAGAATCAGAGCACCCACTGAAGGATCAGAGCACCCACTGAAGGATCAGAGCACCCACTAAAGAATCAGAGCACTACCTGAAGAATCAGAGCACCCACTGAAGAATCAGAGCACCCACTGAAGAATCAGAGCACCACCTGAAGAATCAGAGCACCCACTGAAGAATCAGAGCACCCACTGAAGGATCAGAGCACCCACTGAAGAATCAGAGCACTACCTGAAGAATCAGAGCACCCACTGAAGAATCAGAGCACCCACTGAAGAATCAGAGCACCCACTGAAGAATCAGAGCACCCAGTGAAGAATCAGAGCACCCACTGAAGGATCAGAGCACCACCTGAAGAATCAGAGCACCCACTGAAGGATCAGAGCACCCACTGAAGAATCAGAGCACCACCTGAAGGATCAGAGCACCCACTGAAGGATCAGAGCACCACCTGAAGAATCAGAGCACCCACTGAAGAATCAGAGCACTACCTGAAGAATCAGAGCACCCACTGAAGAATCAGAGCACCCACTGAAGGATCAGAGCACCACCTGAAGAATCAGAGCACCCACTGAAGGATCAGAGCACCACCTGAAGAATCAGAGCACCTACTGAAGGATCAGAGCACTACCTGAAGAATCAGAGCACCTACTGAAGGATCAGAGCACTACCTGAAGAATCAGAGCACCCACTGAAGGATCAGAGCACCCACTGAAGAATCAGAGCACCCACTGAAGGATCAGAGCACCCACTGAAGGATCAGAGCACCCACTGAAGAATCAGAGCACTACCTGAAGAATCAGAGCACCCACTGAAGAATCAGAGCACCCACTGAAGAATCAGAGCACCACCTGAAGAATCAGAGCACCCACTGAAGAATCAGAGCACCCACTGAAGGATCAGAGCACCCACTGAATAATCAGAGCACCCACTGAAGGATCAGAGCACCCACTGAAGGATCAGAGCACCCACTGAAGAATCAGAGCACTACCTGAAGAATCAGAGCACCCACTGAAGGATCAGAGCACCCACTGAAGAATCAGAGCACTACCTGAAGAATCAGAGCACCCACTGAAGGATCAGAGCACCCACTGAAGAATCAGAGCACTACCTGAAGAATCAGAGCACCCACTGAAGAATCAGAGCACCCACTGAAGAATCAGAGCACCACCTGAAGAATCAGAGCACCCACTGAAGAATCAGAGCACCCACTGAAGAATCAGAGCACCCACTGAAGAATCAGAGCACCCACTGAAGAATCAGAGCACCCACTGAAGGATCAGAGCTCCCACTGAAGGATCAGAGCACCCACTGAAGGATCAGAGCACCTACTGAAGAATCAGAGCACCCACTGAAGAATCAGAGCACCACCTGAAGAATCAGAGCACCCACTGAAGGATCAGAGCACCCACTGAAGGATCAGAGCACCCACTGAAGAATCAGAGCACCCACTGAAGGATCAGAGCACCCACTGAACATGTCCTGCATTGGTTTCTCGCCCACTCTCCCAGGGACGCCCATCTCGATGACTACGTCAACGAGATTCGAAACCTGACCCGGCCTCCCAGTCCATCGACAGCTGCTCGTCTCGCCCAGCTGCGCACGAGCCTGTTTGAGCTGCTCAAAGGAAGACAACTCAAACTGTGCCGCATTGAACGATCCGCACTGGTCCACATTGGCAGCACTAAAGAATACTTGAATACCCTGTTTCAGCCTATTGAATTGGCTAGGTGCTTCAGCACCGCCGCTGCACCTGACAGTGGGTAAGATTTATGATATTGTCTCATTTCTACAGAGATTATTCTGAATACAATATCAGATCTTATCTCCATCTTTATTCTGGGTGAGATTTAGGGAATAATCAGTCTAATATCTATAAGATTAGGGAATAATTAATCTAATCTCTATAGAGCAAAGCATTTAATTTTCTATTTCAGCCCTATCCTTGTCACCAACTCTCGCATCAACATAGCCAACGGCTTGGAAATCTCATCCAACGGAACCGGTTCCGCATTGGAATTCTGCGAAATCTCCGCTCGCTCCTGCCGCATCGGGTCGGGCTGCTTGTTGAGTCATTGCCGATGCCGCGAGCCGGAAGCTGAACTGGTCATCCCGGATGGCTGGGTGCTGCAGACCGTGCCGCTACTAGCTGGAGCCGGCCAAGTCACGTGGGCCTGGCACTCGGACGACAATCCAAAGCAGCGAAGCTTAACCGAAGCCAAATTTCTTGGCAGACCGTTGGTGGAATTCTGTCATCGCCACGGCCTGCCAATGGACGAGGCGGAATGGTCTGGCAGTGGCAGCCTGTGGACTGCTAGACTGTTCCCCTGCGACAGGACTTGGACTGCAGCGGTTGGCGGCCATGGACAAGGCGACCAGTCTTTGTTGACAACGCTTAAGTTGTTGAGATGGAGCGGCGAGTCTTGGAGACTGGTTGACTGGCTGGCTGAAAAGCCCGAAGAGAGAAGACTGATGAGCATGGCTGATATTGTCATGGAGAAGGACACCAAAGCTCTGATAGAGTTCAGGATGACTTTCTGAATACCAGATGTGCCTTTTACTAACCATTGAATAGTGGATGTTAGAGAGACGCCACAGTGGGTGTTAGAGAAACGCCACATTGAGTGTTAGAGAGGCGCCACAGTGGGTGTTAGAGAGGTGCCACAGTGGTGTTAGAGAGGCGCCACAGTGGGTGTTAGAGAGGCTCCACAGTTAGTGTTATAGAGAGGCGCCACAGTGGGTGTTAGAGAGGCTCCACAGTTAGTGTTATAGAGAAGCGCCACAGTGGGTGTTAGAGAGGTGCCACAGTGGGTGTTAGAGAGGCGCCACAGTGGGTGTTAGAGAGGCGCCACAGTTAGTGTTATAGAGAGGCGCCACAGTGGGTGTTAGAGAGGCTCCACAGTTAGTGTTATAGAGAGGCGCCACAGTGGGTGTTAGAGAGGCTCCATAGTTAGTGTTATAGAGAGGCGCCACAGTGGGTGTTAGAGAGGCTCCACAGTTAGTGTTATAGAGAGGCGCCACAGTGGGTGTTAGAGAGGCTCCACAGTTAGTGTTATAGAGAGGCGCCACAGTGGGTGTTAGAGAGGCTCCATAGTTAGTGTTATAGAGAGACGCCACAGTGGGTGTTAGAGAAACGCCACATTGAGTGTTAGAGAGGCGCCACAGTGGGTGTTAGAGAGGTGCCACAGTGGGTGTTAGAGAGGCGCCACAGTGGGTGTTAGAGAGGCGCCACAGTTAGTGTTATAGAGAGGCGCCACAGTGGGTGTTAGAGAGGTGCCACAGTGGGTGTTAGAGAGGCGCCACAGTGGGTGTTAGAGAGGCTCCACAGTTAGTGTTATAGCGAGGCGCCACAGTGGGTGTTAGAGAGGCTCCACAGTTAGTGTTATAGAGAGGCGCCACAGTGGGTGTTAGAGAGGCTCCACAGTTAGTGTTATAGAGAGGCGCCACAGTGGGTGTTAGAGAGGCTCCACAGTTAGTGTTATAGCGAGGCGCCACAGTGGGTGTTAGAGAGGCTCCACAGTTAGTGTTATAGAGAGGCGCCACAGTGGGTGTTAGAGAGGCTCCACAGTTAGTGTTATAGAGAGGCGCCACAGTGGGTGTTAGAGAGGTGCCACAGTGGGTGTTAGAGAGGCGCCACAGTGGGTGTTAGAGAGGCGCCACAGTTAGTGTTATAGAGAGGCGCCACAGTGGGTGTTAGAGAGGCTCCACAGTTAGTGTTATAGAGAGGCGCCACAGTGGGTGTTAGAGAGGCTCCATAGTTAGTGTTATAGAGAGGCGCCACAGTGGGTGTTAGAGAGGCTCCACAGTTAGTGTTATAGAGAGGCGCCACAGTGGGTGTTAGAGAGGTGCCACAGTGGGTGTTAGAGAGGCGCCACAGTGGGTGCTAGAGAGGCGCCACAGTTAGTGTTATAGAGAGGCGCCACAGTGGGTGTTAGAGAGGCTCCATAGTTAGTGTTATAGAGAGACGCCACAGTGGGTGTTAGAGAAACGCCACATTGAGTGTTAGAGAGGCGCCACAGTGGGTGTTAGAGAGGTGCCACAGTGGTGTTAGAGAGGCGCCACAGTGGGTGTTAGAGAGGCTCCACAGTTAGTGTTATAGAGAGGCGCCACAGTGGGTGTTAGAGAGGTGCCACAGTGGGTGTTAGAGAGGCGCCACAGTGGGTGTTAGAGAGGCGCCACAGTTAGTGTTATAGAGAGGCGCCACAGTGGGTGTTAGAGAGGCTCCATAGTTAGTGTTATAGAGAGGCGCCACAGTGGGTGTTAGAGAGGCTCCATAGTTAGTGTTATAGAGAGGCGCCACAGTGGGTGTTAGAGAGGCTCCATAGTTAGTGTTATAGAGAGACGCCTCTATAATATAGAGAGCTGGCGCCATAGTGGATGTTAGACGGACGCCACAGTGAGTGGCATGAATACACACGCAACTGTGCTTACATACTCTAGGTGCTCTTCAGAAATCCAGATTTATTACACTAGTCTGTATTGCCTATGCTATTCGTCAACGTGTTAACTACAATAATTTATTTATAAAATAATTTTTGTTTATAGCTGTGTGTTGATACCGATTTTTAATCAATTTTTGGTTTCTTTTATAGCAAAAGTTTTACTTGCTTTGAAGTTGGAGAATTCATTCAATATTTAAATGAAACACAAAATATTTAATAATTAGCCATTATATCTGCCGTTAATTTGTTTGTGCCACTATCACTATGTAATACATTGTGAGATGATATCGTTAGGTTGATCATTTTGATTTGTTTAAGCAAAATATGAGCAAATTTCAAGCGTTTGTTTAGTACTTTTTGTCTCTAATCTGTCAATCCATCTGTTTAGCTAGGGGCAGGGGCTGTGTACCCTGGTGCACTTTAAGCGACATTGTCACACAAACGGCGAGAGGCATCACTGCCCATTCCGCCGACTCCCCAGAGCAGGCACACAAGCGCGCGGATACGTACGCAGTCATACGCGCAGGCACACACTCACCGTAGTGTACAGCAGCCCTAACTTTATTTATCGTTAGGCATGTACACTTCACTGTGCCGTGGGGGTTGGCCCTTAAGGGCATTAATTGCACGAGCAGAGCCAAGCCGAGATTCCAATGTAGCCCCAAATTAATGTGACTGCACTTGGAATCGAGCCTGGGCCGCTGGCACATCAGAGCGCAGCGCTAGACCACTAGGCTACGGCCTCCTTTACATATTTTCATCTATCTATCTATATATATCTTGTATTGTCTTGTATCATGGCAATCCGCTAAAATTGACCATAACTGTTTATGACTATGGATTTGAGGGCTGGAATAAGTGAAATCCGAGGTCTGCAAAATCTGTCATGTCTCATTATTTCGATCCGAGGGCGCCGCTATGTAAGGATTGACCATAAATGAAACTACCGGAATTGGAATTAATAATCCAAACTGAGCGCGAATACGTCTGTCGTCGATGATCAGTGGTTGTGATTGCCAATATATATCCTGGACCTCAATGACGTGGAAACTTTTTTGGAATCCGAAACAAGATTTACAAGAATGAGACAACATCAAACAGGTTGAACAGTCGTCAAAGTCGACATTTACCTTAGCAACCGGCCACCTTACCACCTTTAGTCGGCTGTGGCTGCACATCAACTAACACGGATCGAAGCCGTGTGAGAAATACAGTTTACTTGTCGGCACAGATTCTACATTTAATGAAATATTCTTCTAACGACGTATTGTTTAAAAATGTACTTCTGTTATGTTGACAGCATCATACTGTTTGTTAAATTTATATTTTTCTACGCCAATAATGCCATAGACTATACCGCGATCACATATCGACGATTCCGTGGGTCGTGCGGTCCGCAAAATCGTGGGAAAACACACGCGTTACGTTATATTGCTTTCGTGAAATCGTTACTCTACAGATCCCAATGTGCGGCTGCTTGGCAAGTTCGGATTTCGCAAAGTTATGAATTCACAGCGCCTGGTGCAGTTCTATAGCACAGTCATCGCACTGGCAATGTGGGCCACATACTACTACCATTCCGTGTCCGCCTGTTCGCACCTGCCAATTTCTACTGACGATTGCCAGCTAACTGGAGGATTCTGCGTGTTCCATAGCGATTGCTGCAACAACAATTGTTCGTGCGCTTGCAGAGACTATTGCACAGGCAATTGCAGAGGCTGCTACTGATTCCAATTTACTAAATACCGTAGTACATGTATTAAATCAGCGCAATGATATTATAGTTATAATTGAGTGCGATATCAAATACTAATACAGAACTCCTGATATTTGTTTTCCATTGTAATTTAGACACTATTCTATATTTTCTGTGTAATTTTTAATATTAGTGTACACTTATACTCTAGAGCTGATAATAATATAAGTACAGTAACTATAGTGCAATGAACTTGTGGATTGATATTAATGCGCATGTACATAAACCACTTGGCTGCACCTGTACTTGTACATGTACAATATATAATCCTTACACTTTTATGTATGCAATGACTAATACGAGTCGATAAAATTAACTAAATGCATTCCTTGCTCATAAACTGAGGCGATCCTAATTAGTGAATTAATGTCTAACAACCAGTGACGACAGGTTACTGTAATTTAATCAATCAAGCTGAGCTATTATTAATATCAGTAGATAAGTTGTCTTCGACTGCTATCGCCATGACAAATAAAGAGCTGTGTACGTAAAAGTAGACACTGAGTGTAGCCTTTGCGTTCTGTACTGTATTTTTAATTTTCTCTCTCCTCTTATCTAATCAGTCTCGGTGCTAAATTAAATTAATATAAAGTTGGCCATTGGCTAAAGCTATAGAGCTACAGATTATTTGGGTATATAAGAGATTTCTATGCGACCAAATAATATTACAAGATTCAACAGGTAAAAACTGTAATGAGCAGTGCCAGCGGCGTTACTGTAGAAATGCGCAGCAATCTTATTGAACCAAATCGAGTCAGCCCGGAGCCGCGGGCCAGCAACCAGGGGCAGCAGTATTCGAAGGGTTCAGAGCTCAGGCCAACCAGTTCAGGCTTGGGATGTTGCGGCTACCTGCTAGTAGCGCTGGCTGTACTTCTGACACTGCTAACCCTGCCGCTGTCTATGCTTGTGTTCATTAAAGTAAGGAAAACATGCATTGTAGTATTGTTTTACAGACTTTGCTAAATCGGCGACTTGTGAGAATTTTCCGTTATCGACAGTTTTGGTCACGTGATCGTAACTGCAGTCATGGACTGGTGGAGTCATGGACTGGTGGAGTCATGGACTGGTTGAGTCATGGACTGGGCTGAGTCATGGACTGGCTGAGTCATGGACTGGCTGAGTCATGGACTGGCTGAGTCATGGACTAGTTGAGCCATTAACTGGTTGAGTCATGGACTAGCTGAGTCATGGACTGGCTGAGTCATGGACTGGCTGAGTCATGGACTGGCTGAGTCATGGACTGGCTGAGTCATGGACTGGCTGAGTCATGGACTGGCTGAGTCATGGACTGGCTGAGTCATGGACTGGTTGAGCCATTAACTGGTTGAGTCATGGACTGCATGGTTTAATAATGGACTGGCTGAGTACGAGATAATGGACTGGTTGAGTACGAGATAATGGACTGGTTGAGTACGAGATAATGGACTGGTTGAGTACGAGATAATGGACTGGTTGAGTACGAGATAATGGACTGGTTGAGTACGAGATAATAGACTGGTTGAGTACGAGATAATAGACTGTTTGAGTACGAGATAATGGACTGGTTGAGTCATGGACTGGTTGAGTCATGGACTGATTGAGTGATGGACTGGTTGAGTCATGGACTGGTTGAGTCATAGACTGGTTGAATCATGGATGGACTGGTTGAGTCATGGATGGACTGGCTGAGTCATGGAATACATGGTTGATGCATGAACTGGTTGAGTCATGGTCTGTTTAGGTCATTAGATCAAGACCTTATTGGTCCTGCACTTGTCCGTTCGTTGACAGTATTAGTCAAGCCCCGATTTAATCATGGACAGTCGTGAGGAGATTTTTGAACAAATTAGGCCTTTGACCTGGATATGAATGATTACCTTCCAGATCATCAAGGAGTACGAGAGGGCGGTGATCTTCCGTCTTGGCCGAATTGTGTCCGGCAGGGCCAAGGGTCCCGGCCTGTTTCTGATTGTGCCCTGCGTTGATCAAATACGAATTGTGGACCTGAGGACTTTGATGTTTGATGTGCCGCCTCAGGCGGTAAGTTTCCACGATTTGTCTGTTATCTTTTGCTACAGCATCTATAATTAGTTTTAGATGTAAGTTATGTGCAGTTAGATACTACTAAGCTACCCTTCCCTTTGGAGGTAGCAAAAACAGCTGTATTAACTTATTATATCTGGAACAACACACTGGTAAGCATATTGATCGTTCCAAATGTACTTTTAAAGTTAGATGCATCACGGATTCGCCGTAATATAGCGGCGCAGACTATTTACATGTATATGGAGAAAGTTAAGAATAATTCATTACAAGAAAAAACTTATTGCATTCCAGATTCTAACAAGAGACTCAGTGACAGTATCCGTTGACGCGGTAGTTTACTACAAAGTTGTTAATCCGATCTTATCAGTGACAGCCGTGTCAGATGTTGACTCGTCGACAAAATATCTGGCTCAGACTACGTTAAGAAATGTTCTGGGGTCCAGAACTCTTAGTGAGATATTAAGCGAGAGGGACGCCATGAGTCAGAGCATTTCGGTGAGGTCTTTTAACTTTGTCATGCAATTATATGGGCTCTACTTGACTTTTGTGGGGTGTTGTTGGGCTGCGCGGATGAGTGCTGGTGTCACTTGCGTACACTTCACTTTTGTGGGGTGTTGTTGGACTGCGGATGAGTGCTAGTGTCACTTGCGTACACTTGACTTTTGTGGGGTGTTGCTGAACTGCAGATGAGTGCTAGTGTCACATTGCGTACACTTGACTTTTGTGGGGTGTTGTTGGACTGCGCGGATGAGTGCTGGTGTCACTTGCGTACACTTCACTTTTGTGGGGTGTTGTTGGACTGCAGATGAATGTTAGTGTCACTTGCGTACACTTCACTTTTGTGGGGTGTTGTTGGACTGCAGATGAATGTTAGTGTCACTTGCGTACACTTCACTTTTGTGGGGTGTTGTTGGACTGCAGATGAATGTTAGTGTCACTTGCGTACACTTCACTTTTGTGGGGTGTTGTTGGACTGCGCGGATGAGTGCTGGTGTCACTTGCGTACACTTCACTTTTGTGGGGTGTTGTTGGACTGCAGATGAATGTTAGTGTCACTTGCGTACACTTCACTTTTGTGGGGTGTTGTTGGACTGCAGATGAATGTTAGTGTCACTTGCGTACACTTCACTTTTGTGGGGTGTTGTTGGACTGCAGATGAATGTTAGTGTCACTTGCGTACACTTCACTTTTGTGGGGTGTTGTTGGACTGCAAATGAGTGCTGGTGTCACTTGCGTACACTTCACTTTTGTGGGGTGTTGTTGGACTGCAGATGAATGTTAGTGTCACTTGCGTACACTTCACTTTTGTGGGGTGTTGTTGGACTGCAGATGAATGTTAGTGTCACTTGCGTACACTTCACTTTTGTGGGGTGTTGTTGGACTGCAAATGAGTGCTGGTGTCACTTGCGTACACTTCACTTTTGTCGGGCGTTGGGCTGTGGATAAGTCGATCTTATCACGTGATCATGAAACCATAGACGGAAAATTATCAACGTCTTACAGAGCATCCTAGATGAAGCAACTGATCCATGGGGCGTAAAAGTCGAACGCGTGGAAGTGTAAGGATCGCTTGTGCAGAGCATGCTCAATATTCTAAATATTCCGTTCCACCCTGAACACATCCTAAAAAATAACGTTTTTGGCAAATTTACAGAAAAGACGTGCGTCTACCGCAACAGTTGCAGCGTTCCATGGCTGCCGAGGCGGAAGCCAACAGGGATGCTAAAGCTAAAGTAAGTAGTGTGCGACGTCAAGTGGTACGAAAGGAATTGGGTACATCCTTCGTCATACTACGTCATAGGTTAATTCACGAATATAAGGCAAGATTCATGGTCATTCCTAATCACTAACAGACAGACAAGTGGTCATTCTTCATCACTAACAGACAGACAAGTGGTCATTCTTCATCACTAACAGACAGACAAGTGGTCATTCTTCATCACTAACAGACAGACGTGGTCATTCTTCATCACTAACAGACAGACAAGTGGTCATTCTTTATCACTAACAGACAGACAAGTGGCCATTCTTCATCACTAACAGACAGACAAGTGGTCATTCTTTATCACTAACAGACAGACAAGTGGTCATTCTTCATCACTACCAGACTGACCGATGGCCATTTTTCATCACTAACAGACAGACAGATGGCCCATTCTTCGTCACTAGAAGAGAGACAGATGATCATATTTAGTATGAATAATTTATACTATCCCAAAGTGTGTTCAAACCAAGTCAGCCTCACTGACCTCTATCCCACCAGGTGATCGCAGCCGACGGTGAGATGAAGGCCTCCAGATCGCTGAAAGAAGCCGCCGACATCATGAGCGAATCTCCGGCCGCGCTGCAGCTGCGCTATCTTCAAACTCTGACAACAATTTCTGCTGAGAAAAATTCTACTGTTATTTTTCCTCTACCAATCGAAATTCTGTCTCACTTTAATGCCGGAAGAACCAAGGTTGGCTAAGTAAGCACCCGGAGTTCAAGCTCGTAACTCGAAAAGCGCTGAAACTTCTTCAACTTGAAGTTATGCTTAAAAAACTTTCTGTGATTCAATATTTCGCAATCGATTTTTACTACTTCTATTTTGATTAGAATCTGTGCAAAAATCACATGTAATTCATGATTCCTTGCTTGCAAATAAACAAAATTTTATGTTCTGAATCAACTTTGTAATTAATCAGTCTCTAGGGCTCATATTGCACGTATTTTTGAAACGTAAAATACAAATACAAATTTCCATTCTACTCACGTGAGTAGTGTAAGCTCGTATGATATTTAACCTCTGTTATGATATTTAATGTGTCTGGGGTGGAGATGTGTCTCTGGGGTGGAGATGTGCCTCTGCGGTGGAGATGTGTCTCTGGGGTGGAGATGCGTCTCTGGGGTGGAGATGTGTCTCTGGGGTGGAGATGTGTCTCTGGGGTGGAGATTGTGTCTGGGTGCAGATATGTGCCTCTGGGGTTGAGATATGTGTCTGGGGTGGAGATGAGTCTCTGGGGTGGATGAGTCTCTGGGTGGAGATATGCGCCTCTGGGGTGGAGATGTGTCTCTGGGATGAAGATATATGTGTCTCTGGGGTGGAGATGTGTCTCTGGGATGGAGATATATGTGTGGATAGGGGTGGATATGTGAAGAAGCGTGCGCCGTGTAGAACTGTTAAAGTCCTTCAGGCGTTTAAATAAACTCGATATTTGTGAACAGCTCATTGCATAAACCGTATAGGATTGACATTAATCGATTGCGCACAGCTGAGTACGTTGATGATGTATTTTAAACATTGCAACAACACATAAATCTGGCCTTATATTTAAATTGATTTTATTTTAATGTTACTAAAATTAAATATAATTTTGCTAAACGGAATCAAGCGCGAAGATTAACTAAAAGCAGCTTTGAGAAAGCATTAATTAAAGTTAAAAACTAAAACATTTTTTTTCCGCGTAGAATATGCTTGTGTGTACGAACGCGGACACTGACACAATAAGAAGGTTGTGAAATCTTGGAGGAGGGGTGGGGCGCCCAGCCAATTACAGAATGAGTTTTAAAACGGGGTTGGCGAGCTAAAAATCGATCAAACCAATCGCGTGTACATTTTCTCAGGAATAGGGGTAGAATTAAATTGCACCCCAGACTGGGCAACGTACATGTACGGAGAACGATCAATGTACACGTATAGATCGGATTGTACATATATTTTGTTTTTTGGGGTACAGATAATAAGCAAAATAAAAACCTTGGGAAAAATTACGTTAGACGGAAAACAAGCCGCGACCATTCAAAAATTAAATGAATTAAAGTTTTTTTAATTCATAGTAAATAGCAAACTACACTACTACCGAAAGTAGCTCACTGCAAATTTATTCAATAAAGTTAAACTTGAACGAAAAAACAAGCGCCGTACGCCGAGGCTATGCAGAACAGAAGCAGAAGATTTCTTGTTGCTATGCTGCCAATTGAAATTTTACTGTTGTTATCTCCGCTTTTCACTGAAATTGGTGGATTGGGTAGACGAGCAAAATGCGATATATATTCACGCCTTTTGGCTAGGTCTCTGCACATCCATCAAGCGATATCCTCTCAGCTGAGGGATGAATAAATTAAATACGTGCTGCATCAGAGAGAAGGATCCGGCCCAAGCAAGCATTCGAGCCTCGGGATTGGTGCAACTTATCTGTTTAAAAACCAACCCAATGCAAGCTGTGACGGCGAGAGACTGGGAGAGACCGGGAAGAGAGAGATGGAGAAGAGCTCAGATCTCTGGAGCTTTCCCAACACGAGCTAGGAAAGAGATTAATCGTTAGATTCAGCGTGCACTTTTCATAGCTCCGACAGAGTGACTTGCTCTGCAAGAAGGACGGGATCTGGCCCGGGCTTTTATCTATATTGATCTCATGTGCAATCCGACACCGATTGGTCTGTCTGACTGTTCGCTGTCGAATTTAGGAGACAATACGTTAAGGGAAGAGGCTGAGCCTCGAAATTCAAGTTGGTGTGTGGAAATTGAGGCTAATAGGAAGTAGAGAGAGGGTGAAGGGAGAGAGGTCGAGGGGAGAGAGTGAGGGGAGAGAAGGCGAGGCGCGAGAGGGTGGGGGAGAGAGAATGGGAGGAGAGAGAAGTAGCGAGAGAATGAGATGGGAGACTTTAGGTGACAAGAAAGAGATTGAGAGTGTGTAGAGGGTTAGAGAGAGAGAAAAGGAGTCGTGAATGAATAAGGTGCTGAGAAGGTCAGAGAAGAATTAAGCCAGTTGAGAGGATATAGGAGAGGTTAAGCTGGAGTCACGCTATACTAAAAGGTCAGAGTGAGTCAGCCCAGATAGAAACAGATCGAGGCAAAACGAGAGTCAGAAAAAAGATACAATGATGCTACATCGATACGCATGAAGCCGACTGTACAACAGAGTAAAAAGAGTAGAGGCGAGAGCAAGAGATGCCACAATTTGATGAGCGCACAACTCGCGAGGCAGAGTAACTCATCTCGTTCTCGAGCTAAAAGTACAATTGACATAATATCTAGTGTATATATGCAGGCATTTATACCAGTAGCTATGATGTGTCATATTATAACATTTTTCCGATCGTTATTTTTGGGATTCGATCGAGCTACTGTCATGCTTCTAAAACTGCGCAGACTTCTACAGTGACTGTGGTGCGCGCTCGCCTCTGCTAAAGCGCGCAATTGAAGTCACTTTGAGCATTGGAGCAGTTGACTTAATCCAGAGTGTCAGAACGCTACACCGAGTCTATGGCCCAAAAGTTTCACTTGGTGAGCAAAGACTTCATCTTTGGAGCATTAGCTTAGTCCTCTTGTGTCTAGGGCCCATTTCGTAAAGCACTAGTCGGACAAGTTACAAATGACAAGGGACAAACGGAATTAGACAAATCATAAGCGCTTCTTCAGAGGTTTCGTCCATAGACATGCACTTAGATGGATGCTTATTTGTGAAAATATTTCCTACTGTCTTGTGCAGTGTTTTGACAAGTCGCTGTGACACTTGTAGCTTTATTAAAGCTGTGAATCAAAGTCCAGGAAGAACGCAGGGGCCGTCTTTAAAGCGAGTCTGTCTTAAAACACAGATCCTAAAATTGTGGTCTGTGGTCTAAAGGCGTTTCAACCATAGACATGAATTGGGTTAAAATTGAGCTTATTTTTGTTTTCTGAAATCGGCCATCATTTTGGCCATAGACTCGGGGCAGCAGTTGTCTTGAGTGCATGCTGAATGCAAAAATCTATTATTATTTGGTATAAAAGTACAACCAAGCGGATGCAGCATTACTAATAATCCTCATCTGCGGTGTTAGAAAGCCGTATTAAGTATTAAGAGATGATTATAGGGGATATCTTTGAAAGCTTATAGTAATCCTCCCAGCTCTTCTCCCTTTTCTCTTACCCCCGCGCCTCCCACTCAAACCTCTCGTCTTGTCCAGCCTCGCAGCGATAGCCCAAGTTCATATAAAAAAGTTACTTTCGACCAGAAACACAGTAGAATAGAATAGAGAGGGTTAGTGGCCTCGAACAGGGCGAATTCGGCAATGCATATTCTGTGTACTCCCCTCCCCCCGGCCCCTTGTTTCCCGGGGCGCTGCTGCACGTTCAGTCAGATAATAACAACCCCCCCCCCCTAATTCCTGTCACACTCGACCAGCTGCTGCCTTGCCGGGAGTTGCTAGGCAAATGGGATGGGAACCCACCTTTCCTTCTGCAGGAATCCCAGGTGCAAATTCGCGCTGCAGCCAGTCATGAGGAGTTGGGTGCAGTAATAAAAATCTTGATGAAGCCCGAATAAATGAAAAAGAAGCCCTGCTGCAGACTGGATGACTGCCGTGCGGAGCCTGCACCCTGCCACACGAATCCCCGCTCCCTTCTAGATTGTTAAAGCCATTCGCATTACATATCGGTAGGGGATAGGAAAATTATGGTAGGCAATGGCTGTCTGTCTGTCTGTCTGTCTGTCTGTCTGTCTGTCTGTCTGTCTGTCTGTCTGTCTGTCTGTCTGTCTGTCTGTCTGTCTTAGTGTCTGTCTGTCTGTGTGTGTCTGTCTGTCTGTCTGTCTGTCTGTCTGCGTATGTCTGTCTGTCTGTCTGTCTGTCTGTCTGTCTGTCTGTCTGTCTGTCTGTCTGTCTGTCTGTCTGTCTGTCTGTCTGTCTGTCTGTCTGTCTGTCTGTCTGTCTGCGTATGTCTGTCTGTCTGTCTGTCTGTCTGTCTGTCTGTCTGTCTGTCTGTCTGTCTGTCTGTCTGTCTGTCTGTCTGTCTGTCTGTCTGTCTTAGTGTCTGTCTTAGTGTCTGTCTGTCTGTGTGTCTGTCTGTCTGTCTGTCTGTCTGTCTGTCTGTCTTAGTGTCTGTCTGTCTGTGTGTGTCTGTCTGTCTGTCTGTCTGTCTGTCTGTCTGTCTGTCTGTCTGTCTGTCTGTCTGTCTGTCTGTCTGTCTGTCTGTCTGTCTGTCTGTCTGTCTGTCTGTCTGTCTGTCTGTCTGTCTGTCTGTCTGTCTGTCTGTCTGTCTGTCTGTCTGTCTGTCTGTCTGTCTGTCTGTCTGTCTGTCTGTCTGTCTGTCTGTCTGTCTGTCTGTCTGTCTGTCTGTCTGTCTGTCCGACCCTGTTTCTGTCTCGTACTTCTTCCTGTCCACAACGGTGCCAGCAATCGATGCCCCGCTATTCAGTGAGAGCAGGCGCTGGGTGCATAAAAGTCTGCTTAAGACAGCTCGAATGCGTCCCTTCTTGACTGTCCATTGCAGAAGCTTTTTCTGAAAGCTAATCAATCTAAAAGCTTTTTTAGAAGCAGAAGATGAAAAATTGTGTTTTTAAAAGACGCTCTGCCCTTTCGATTTGTTTTGCTCTGACGAAAAAATTCGAAGGTTCTTTACAATCAAAGTACTCGTAAGTGTTTATAGAGAGTATTTTAAGGTGTCTAACTAATTAACTAACTAACTAACTAACTAACTAACTAACTAACTAACTAACTAACTAACTAACTAACTAACTAACTAACTAACTAACTAACTAACTAACTAACTAACTAACTAACTAACTAACTAACTAACTAACTAACTAACTAACTAACTAACTAACTAACTAACTAACTAACTAACTAACTAACTAACTAACTAACTAACTAACTAACTAACTAACTAACTAACTAACTGACTAACTAACTAACTAACTAACTAACTAACTAACTAACTAACTAACTAACTAACTAACTAACTAACTAACTAACTAACTAACTAACTAACTAACTAACTAACTAACTAACTAACTGACTAACTAACTAACTAACTAACTAACTAACTAACTAACTAACTGACTGACTGTAGTTATATTATATCTGGTGCCAGATTGCCTTAGTTAGAGTAAAGCTCTGATGAATATCTGATGAGTAGATATTCCCCATGCAACTAGAGGGAAAGCTTTAGAAATCCATAATTTATGTAAAGGCTTGGAGGCTGTACTGTACTCCATCACAGGCTGCTCACTTTGCACCCAAGCAACAGAAACCCTCTAAGGCGATAAAGCATCTGGTCAGGGGGTTTCTGTGGCAGCTGGGCTGGGGTGCTTGCGTGCTTCAATATAGCTACAGAGAAAAGAAGAATAGCTAAAGAGAAACGAGAACTCTTGGATAGGGATCTTTTCCCTTCTAGGAAGGAGAGAGGCAGACAGGCGCGTGTGCGCGTGACAGCAGACTGGGCGGCTGGAGGGGCGTGACAACTAAAAGAAGAAGATACACAGAGAGAAGAAGAGTTGCTGCAGTAAAAAATGAGAAGAGGGGGAAGGACTGTGGGCGAGAATTGCTATTCACTTTGAGCCATCAACCCACCTTCTCTCGCTCTCTCTCCCGCCTGTGAGGTCATCTCGGGTCAGTGGGGAAAAGAAGGAATTGGAGCAGTTGAAGAAGAAGAGTAGAGAAATGGAGTTGTTGTCGTTTTTTCATGTCCAAAATTTAAAAAAAATGAGGGAGGTCTAAAATAGATGGTTGCCATCTACATCTAGAATTTCCTAGCTGTGCCCAGAATCCCGAAATCAACAACAAATAACTTGATAGGCAAGTCCTTAGTCAAACAGTCCTCCTGCGGACGGTGGGAAGTCAAGCTCGCCAAAGTTTAGCAGAGAGGAATCGAACGGTAAAGTCAATATTTAATTTAGCGGAGTCAGCTCGGTGGATGGTGGATGCCATCACTATTCGGCAATGCATCAATGTCTTCGCCGAGACGGCCGAGAGAACGAGAAAGAGCAAGAGAGATTACGTAATCGCTCAGCATCTTCCTAATATAAGCTTGGCGTTGGTTTTTCATGCTAGCCATCAATTCACTGCAATCCTGGCACACTTCATTTATCAGCTCTCTTTTGCATCCCAGAGTTACTCCCCCTCCAAAAAAGTCTTCCAGATGGGTCCCGAGGAGACTCGAGGCTACAGTGAAACTGCCCAAAAATATTAATAAAGAACGACAAAAGAAAGTTGCATATAGGAGAAATTTCTAAGGGTGAAGCGGCAAATTTGCATATCATATTATTGATCTGCAATATCAATTCGTGCCAAGCTAAAAAAGCTGCAATTCATAGTCCCGGGCTCCCTGGCCCCAAGTTGCACATAAGTGGCCCCCCAAACCTCTCAGCTCTCCGTGGCTTTGGAATTGAATTCTAGATGAGCTGGGGATAAATTTCCCGTTGGGAAAAATCTGAACCTCGGATCTCATCAGGCTAAGAGCGGCTTCGTGCTTCGGTTCATTCAAGACGGCATCAGTCGGTGGCGACTTGAAGTGGGGGCGCAGGGCAAGCTTCACTGCCTGCTTTGTGAACAGAAAATGTCATTAATTAGATTTCTAGATTGACTTTGAATTCTATGAGGAATATCTTGGTTCCTTTGTTCCTTTGGGACGAAGCCTCGGGTTGGAAGCAGGTCAACTGGAATAAATATAGTTTCGACTCTTAATCAAGTTTGATGTACTTTTCTGAGGATGTCGTGTCGAAAAAAGAACTTCCTTGAATTTAGCGTAACGGCTTTCGATTTTGGCATTTAACGGGTCACTGTTTATCTAAAGCAACTGTAGACAATAATTTAAGTACATTTACGTCATTCAGTAGAGATAGTTGCTCTTGATTGGTGATAAATTGGGTGTCACAGTGTCTTATCGACTAAGTTCTAATACTTGTCATACACTGGCGAAGCTAGCGCCATTGACTTTTCTTATCGGAAGCATTGATCCGAGTTTATTGTATGCAAAAGCCGAAATGGATGCTACAGAGAGTAGGAAATCGCGAAACCTAGTCCAGGACTGCAGCAGTGCTTGCTGGATGGTGGCGAAGTTGCATTCAGTGTTGGACAATTTTCGAACACGGACTTTCTAATCCGTATTTGGAATCAATCGTCCAACTTTTCGGTCAAAATCTTCCTCACTTCCTAGGTTTCCGAAAATCATTTTGAAGTATCAGCTTTTAAGTATCGTCTTGGGGAAATACAAAGGCAAGCAAAATACAAACGAAATTACATTTGTTTCACTTCCTTCGAATTCAGTCATGTTGCCAGGCAACAATCAAATCGGTGCCAAACACATGCTAAGCGCTACTGCTGCAGAACTTACCAGCGGCAGCGGATGGGCCCAAACGCATATTGGCCAATTCGAACGGAACCCGATGCAGCAAAGCACCTCGACACTCGGGCCTGAGATCGGTGACGCCGGTAGACAGCTGCTCCAACAGGCGCATTGCTATTGGCAGGCTGACTCCGTTGCAGGCAGCTGACGGAGGATCAGCCGTCATCCAGCACGAGTAGTCACTACTGGACTTTTCATAGAAATCTTTATTATCCTTGCAACGCAACCAATCGAGCGTTCGGTTGACGTCTGACTCAACGCCGTTCTCGTTCAATCGAATTTCCAACGATGATGAGGACGACCCAGAGGCTGCCAACGCGGTGGCGAAGAAGATGGCTCGTTGACGCGGTCGAAGACGACTGTCTCGACAAACTGAGTTGGACAAAGACTGGCGTAGGCCGGTCAGTAGGACTGGCTGACCATAGAACAGTCGGCCTTTCAGAAAGCATTCAGGCTCCACCCTTGCAGAGTCGTCACCGCTGCTGTCACCGGTCTTAGTTGGCGGTAGGACTCGACCAACAAAGACCAGATTGGCCGTCGCAAATCGGGTGGCAACGAATCGATCGTTGAAATCTGCGCCGTTGGCCTCGCCAAAAATCCTGGTTATGCTGTCGAGTCGGTGACAACCGTCGAGGCCGGTGGTTTCCAGGCTGAAGTGCTGCTGCGCCAGTGGATAATTGCACTGTGAGACTTGCGTAGACGCCAAAGAATTGGTTGGCATTATTGCAATCAAAAGCAGAAGGTACAACGCAACTGATGTCATTTCTGCTGTTGTTTTTACTAGTACTTTTCGCATGTTTCCTGCAGCGATTTTTCCGACTGTTAGCAAACTATTTCTGGATTCTTCATTTCTGTTTCGGCTCTATTTTGGCACAGCGAGA
The DNA here is from genome assembly GCA_002269645.1 of Macrostomum lignano. Classification (NCBI taxonomy): domain Eukaryota; kingdom Metazoa; phylum Platyhelminthes; family Macrostomidae; genus Macrostomum; species Macrostomum lignano. The sequence goes on from NIVC01001378.1 coordinate 41,244, forward strand.
CGCCGAGGCAACCGCATGTAGCTGTTTTCGGCCGCTAGCAATTATCTGGGAAAATAGAGGGACGTGGCAGACGAAAAGGGTGGCTGTCTGACGTCCCGCAGAAAGCGATGCATTTTCAGGACGCTGGCTGGAGGGCTGCCCTTAAGGGGACAGACGATACGCGATAGTCCAGTCAGGCAGTTGGGGCTAAAATGGATGGAAAGAACTCCAGCGATTGGGTGGCGACTGACTAAAGCTAGGGGAAACGAGCAGCAGAGGGAAGGAGATGTGCACAACCGAAATGCGCACGCTGGGTACTTTTAAGCTTTTAAGTCGGCGTTTCGTTTTGTTGCGTACGAGTATAAGAAACATGTAAATGTAACAATGGAGCTTACGCCTTTTTATGCACAGATTTGTGATTCATCAAGTAAAGTCCCGTCAATTAAGAAAGTATTAACAGTGTATAGGAGAGGATCAAAGGGGCAGAGCAACTCTAAGGTTGACAAGAATGACTCTCGCGCCATACGACCCCTGGTTCGATTGTGGTGCGATTCACACCCGTGAGGCCCAACCCCACAGTCAGAGCCGCTGTACACTATGTTTGATTTTGTGTATGAGTGCGTGCCTGTTTTATATAGAAGCCACTCAAACTGAAAGCTGAAATCTTGGCATGAGGAAAGCAAAATTGTTTGTCAACGCGTGGTTTAACCATTGCTCAACTGGGATGTACATTTTCATCATCTCTATGAAGAGCAGGATAGTAGAAACTTGAAATTTTCTCCAATCTTTCTTCCATGTATTTCCAGAAATTAATAGCTCGAAGTTTTTGAACCTGAAGGAGCTGCATTGCGCGATTGTTTCTTGCCGCGAAGTTTGAAAAATTAACGTTGTACCGCTATTCCAGACCTGCGCAAAGAAGTAGAGTTGTAGAATTTGTAAGCAATTACTCATGTTATCTAATAACTTCTCAGACTTAGAAAACATAACACTACTCACTCGCAAATGGCTCAGTGCCGGCAGTGTCCAAGAACATCTTCACGTTCACCCGGCCGTTGGGATTCCACTCGCCGGCCCGTATGCCCATGCTGGCGCAGCCAGTGGTGCCGCAGGTCCTGCACCTTCCAGCCTTGAAGTCCTCGTAGCTGGAGCACGGGTAGGCCTGCAGATGGGGCGGTTTTTTGACCATTGCAGTCTTGCTTCTATTTAGTTAGTTCGAATAACACTTCGGCAAATAAGGTCGATCAACGCAAGCCACAGGCGTATAGCATAAAATCTTCTTATCGTGACTCGACGATGCTTACCCGGTAGTTCTTCCGTGGATTGAGAATTGTGCTGACCATAACCTGTTGCACGCGGTTGTGACTGCAAGTCATGCGCCAGACTGTGCCGCCGATGATGCCGCCGACACTTCCGCTGGGCGGTTCGTTGCAGTTTGGCTGCGACTTGCCTCCGTTCGGGTAGAAGTCCACGTGGCCCACCGGCTGCATCAGACCGAACCCGCCTGAAAGCTTGATGATGCTCAACGTGCTGTCTCCGTCGGTGTGGATCGCATCAACGAACGGAGCATCGGTTGGATCGAGTCGAACCTCCGGATGAGTGTTCTCGAAGTAGGGTCCGGCTGGATCCAATCCGGAGATGCGGCCCAGCTTCTTGTTTCTGGTGTTCAATCGTTCGCCCGCGTAGCCGGAAACGTGAGCACCCAGGCTGTGGCCGATGAGGTGGAAGTTCTCCCGGTTGGCGCCAAAGTTCGACTCCAGCCAGACGATGAACTGGGCGACGAGGGCGCCGACGACGCGGGTGTTCGCCGTAGCCTTTAGATGGTTCGTTGATTTTTAGTTGGTCAGTTGATTTAAACTCGAGAGAAGTTTTCTTAACGAAGGATTGTTCAATATGCATGCGATAAAGGACTTTGTCCAGCACTTACTTGCGTGAATGGAAAGCCACTGCCCCGACTCCAGTCCAGCTGAATCACATTGTAGTCGCCTTCGTTTAACAGGGCGCGCTTCATCGATTGGTTCCAATCAGAGTTACCGTTGCCAGTGAATCCGTGAATAACGATCTTTGTTGGCACATTAGACCTGAAGTTGGATTTGCTCACGCTGTCCCTGTTGTTTTAGACCAGGTTCTGAGCAGTGTTGACATTGCGCCTGGTGTACAGGGCAAAGGTCAGCCGAATTCTGTCGGGATCCTGCGGCAGTACCTGAATCGGTCGGTTGACGGAATCATAGAAGTTCCCTCGGGTGCTGAAGCAGCCCAGTCCATCGTAGCAGACTTCTCTGAAGGTGCTCTCTTCACTAGAGTAGATTGAGCAGACGCAGAGGCCCAGAAGCAGCAGCAGAATGCTTTGTCGCATGGCGTGTTTTCAGGCGACAAAGTTGTATTGTACTTATTAACTATGGGGTAACGATTGAACTATACTTTTGAGCAGCTGTAAAATAATGGCACCATACTTACCTCTGTTTAAGTAGGCGATATACGCTCGTAATTGGGCTGAGAGAAAATTACAGGTTCCTATTTCCCATGAATTTTCTGTAGCGATTTTCCATTCTTTGAAACAATGACGTCATGGACGCAGAGACCAGATAATGCTAAGGAATTTAGGATTAGGCATAGCTAATCATACGAGCTCGTATTAGGCATAAATTATGTACAATAAATTTTGTTATTTTTTTCCAGAGGACTAAGTGAAGTCGATGTGAATTATTCCAAATGCTATGCTGATAAGGTGGTTAAACTGTAAAACAAATTGAACGCACCATTAGTCCAGCGATTCGATAAGAAAAATTGTAGAGCGAGTAAAAGAATCTCTAGTAAGTGGCAAAATAAGGTCGAAATCTATGAGCAGTACATGCTGGTAAATCGAGTTGGTCTTGAAAATGCACATTAAATGACACACACGTTATACTCAGAAGGAGAAAGGGGCAAACACGATTCTTTCGTTTTTTAGCGTTATTATTCTGAGTATAACCCAGAAGACTAGGTGCTTGACTGCATGCTGCGGATCGCTCCTCCTAACAACGACGACGGCGATGCGTGGGTCGACGTCAACCGGTGAGGCGGCTCAGTGTGCTTGGCTACGCCGACGATCTCGCCCTGCTGTCCTCACCTGTCGAGGGCGCCCAGCGACAACTGGAGACGCTAGTTTTTGCGCCAACACGCAAAAAACCGTCGTGCTCTGCGTGCTGGACGACATCGAGGCTGCGATTTTGTGCCGAGGCGCTGATGGACAGGCGATCGGGCTTCCGCGTTGTCAGCACTTCGTCTACCTCGGCGGTCTGGTTCCCGGCGTCCATGAGGATTTGCGGCGTCGCCGCGGGCTTGCCTGGGCTGCGTTTCGTTCTGTGAGGGCGGTCCTGCAGTCCGAGACCCTACCTGACCGCCAGAGGGCGGCGCTGTTCCAGGCGTTGATCGAGACCGTCCTGCTGTACAACGCCGAGACCTGGACGGATTGGCCCGAGCAACAAGTTGACGCGGCACGCTGACCTTCTGCGCTCCGCCTTCAAGATCGGCGACGAGCGAGTCACCAACGCGGCTTTTTGTATCACCGCACCGGCCTGGTCCGTCCAAGCGACCTGTTGCGCCGTCGGCGACTCCAGCTGGCATCCGAGCCGAGTCGTACTGCCCACAGCCGGTGCAGAGGAGTTCTGCTGCTGACGCTGCAGGCACCCTACCGGCGGGGGCAGGCACCGCACTCGGCGTTTCGTCGACTGCCAGCTGGCTGACCCCGGCGCCCCGGATTCGGCCAGCGGCGTGGCGTTCGTTCACGACCTGGCCCTGAGGTCAGCGACGCTGAACGCGTATTTTGTTGTTGTCTTGTTGTTGTATATTGAGAATCTAAGACGCAATTAAGAAGTCAATAAATTGATGGTGTTAACCAACTGACTTACTAAATTTGCAACATATATCTAAAGATCTGTCAGGCATAGATCACATAGCTACAACACGTTTTTTTAAGTCAATCAAAATTGTTTAATTGGACTACTTAAAATGAATTAGTTGAATGCTGATAGAAAAAATTATAAGAAATATAACTGACTCTTTTAGTTTCATTTTTTAACGATCCTGCGAGCATGACTGTTTAAATGCAACGATATTACTCAGCTTAGGGGACACTGGAGAACGTTTCGATAAGGGCTCCCCTGCGCGTGTTTGCCGCAAACGCGTCCTTAGAATACTGTCGTGACAGCTTAAACCAATAGGCACGAGTTTAATTTTGTATTTGTTGTAAAAAACAAACACTCGTATTAATCGTAGATATGACAGTAAACTAGTATTCGTATTTTCGTATTCGAATTTCGTATTTGAGCGAATTTTTCAACTTTCTCCGGATTGTCGACATGCAAAAATTCTACCAGAAGTTCCAATTTAGGAACTACCTGTCATAGGATTCAGAGCACGCCTATGTTGCTATAACTCATTCTTAATTAATCTTTTTTACGCTCTATCTTGATATCTAAAACACATTTATTTAGTCGCTAGGGGGAGGGCTTGCTAGGGGGAGCCCTCGCGATAGGGGGGCGCTAGGGGGAGACCACAGTGTATACCTTCAAGCAGCGAGAAGGCTCTTTCGCTATTTACATGGACACTCATTCAGCTGATCTGTAACAAGCGACCACACAGAAATACGCTCGCACATCAGACAAAACTGTTTTTAAACACAAAGTCAAAGACTGTTTAAATTAATATGATTACTTATTGCTAGTTAGCAGTGAAACGTTTTGTGCGCATATTTTTGTTTATTTTTTAAAATGATAATTCGTTTTAAAATAGATTTCGTCCCGTTTTGTTGAGTCCAGTGAAGCGTATTGGAACAGATGGCAGTCTAACCTCGACCTGGGAGGAATAAAATTACGGGTTTCATCACATTGTATTAAAGTCTGTAGCATATCTTGTACAAAATATTTATCTAATGATAATAATAATTGATTACACCTGCCCTAATAGGCAGCTTTGCAACCGACATCAGCTCAGCCGCAGCATTGCGCGGCGCATCTGAAGGCTGCGTACGGCTGTTCAGTCCAACGACTGGGAGGTCGCCACACACACACCCTGAATTACCCCACCTAATGCTGGTACCCATTTTACAGCTGGGTGAACTGAAGCAATGCAGAGCTAAGTGTCTTGCTCAAGGACACAAATTGTTCCGAGTGGATCGAGAATCGAACCCCCGACCTTGCTGTCGTAAGTCCGACGCTCTGACCACTTGGCTACAACCTCTTATTATAATGCATGTATCAATCTTCTAATCCTGTCGTATGTGTCAAATGCAGTCTAGATGGTCCATCAGCAACAGCAATTTAGACAAAAATTGCATATGTGTCTAGTAGTTATTTCGAAAACTGCTCTCACTCTCGAATGGCTCAGTGCCGGCAGTGTCCAAGAACATCTTCACGTTCACCCGGCCGTTGGGCCTCCATTCGGCAGCTCGGATGCCCATGCTGGCGCAGCCAGTGGTGCCGCAGGTCCTGCACCTTCCAGCCTTGAAGTCCTCGTAGCTGGCACAGGGATAGGCCTGCAGGCATTTTTGAATAATAATAGAATTGACTCATTTCACCACGTAACGATAGTCATGTTTTGATAAATCATCCGCATCCATCTGCTAAACTAGTAATCAACACACGACACCACTCTAAACAAAAGAATGGCAAACTCACCACATAATTGCGTCGCGGATTGGCAATGGTGCTGATCATCATTGCACGAACGCGATTGTGACTGCAGGTCATGCGCCAGACTGTGCCGCCGATGATGCCGCTGACACTATCGCTCGGTGGTTCGTTGCAGTTCGGCTGCGATTTGCCACCGTTCGGGTAGAAGTCCACGTGTCCCACCGGCTGCATCAGACCGAACCCGCCCGAAAGTTTGATGATGCTCAACGTGCTGTCTCCGTCGGTGTGGATCGCGTCAACGAACCGAGCATCAGTTGGATCGAGTCGAACCTCCGGGTGAGTGTACTCAAAGTAGGGTCCGGCGGGGTCCATTCCTGTGATGCGGCCCAGCTTCTTGCTTCCAGTGCTCAACCGTTCGCCTGCGTAGCCGGAAACGTGAGCACCTAGGCTGTGGCCGATGAGGTGGAAGTTCTCCCGGTTGGCGCCAAAGTTCGACTCCAGCCAGACGATGAACTGGGCGACGAGGGCACCGACGACACGAATGTTCGCAGTGGCCTGCGGTTTGGTTGGGTTCTTTGAATTCTTCTGGGTTGCAACTAAAGTCAGCTGCCGCTTTGAACATTATAGTTTATACCCTACAGCCAGGCAATTAGGTGAGTCAATTTTATAACAACTCACCAACGTGTAAGGATAGCCGTTGCCCTGACTCCAGTCCAGCTGGATGACGTTGTAGTCGCCTGCGTTCAACAGAGCAACCTTCATCGCCTTGTTCCAATCGGAGTTTCCGTTGTCCGTGAAGCCGTGAATGATGATCTTAGTTGGTGCGCTTGACCTGAAGTTGGACTTGCTCACGCTGTCCCTGTTGTTGTAGACCAGGTTCTGAGCAGTGTTGACGTTGCGCCTGGTGTACAGGGCAAAGGTCGGCCGAATTCTGTCGGGATCCTGCGGCAGTACCTGAATAGGTCGGTTGACGGAGTCATAGAAGTTCCCTCGGGTGCTGAAGCAGCCCAGTCCATCGTAGCAGACTTCTCTGAAGGTGCTCTCCTCACTAGAGTAGATTGAGGAGACGCAGAGGCCCAGAAGCAGCAGCAGAATGCTCTGTCGCATATTGTTGTCTAATTGCACAAATGCACCGCTATGTAGAGCTATAGAGCTAAATTGTACCGTACCGTAAGAATTCGAACTGTAAAGATTTACACAATAATGTGAGGATAATTTATAGAAAAAAACTTTAATGGCGCGTGTAACCACCTTGCAGCTTTCCCATGGCAAGTTGTTATCCCAGAACAGCGCCTGGAATCAATTAGTGACGCACTCAAGTGATAAACCTGTTAAATATGGTCTGTGTGTTACAAAAATAGCGTAATAAATAAAGGCGCAGTTTGAACTGAGATTATCATTACCGGTTTTTTGTGAGAAAACTGACAAATGTCGTTACGAGAAAATGGGGTGATCGATGCAATTGTTTTTCTCAAATTAGGGTACAATCTACACATGCAGTACTTTTTAGACACACACCTTCATTTGTACTGCATGAATTCAATGTGTGTAGCTTCGAGATGCCAGTTCACTAACTCAATATTTGAAACAAAGCTATTTAATTTTGTTACCATAGGTGCAACTTTTTGTATCACTGTCTTCTGCAAGCATTTAGCACTCGTATATCCATATAGTTGCATGTTATCGTAATTTCTACCATTATGGGATTTTATGGGAGCGCTAAATTGTTTAGTTATGCATTTTCAGGACCTTTTATTTTCCTCTACTCAATGCGAGATTTAGATGCACATGCTAGAGAACTACTAAAGTCGCAACCGGGTGCACTATGGCCATCCGTTGAAGTTGCTGACAGCCCGTCAGGATGATAACTGAATGCTTAGGGGCTATAGCTGGGAATGTGCAGCAGTTGAGGCGTGCTCACTGTTGAGGCTTGATCAGCGAAATCGGACATAACAGTTTTTGCCACTGCATGGATGTTTCAAGTTACCTGTTGCCACCTGCTGAAGGTCCAGAAGCTCCGCATAGCTGCAGGCCAGTGACCACAGAAGTCATGTATGGACAATGCGACCTGCCAGAGCAGCTGGACAGACCTGATAGACAGGCGGTGGAAGTTGGAACTTCCGCGGTGTTAACAATTCGTCGTCTTACTTGGTTCCCAATTCGTCAGCGAGGATCTGCAGCTAGTCTGCGAGCTCCGCTCCGTCAGCAACTCCGCTCCGTCACCTGCTGCTCCGTCAGCAACTCTAACTGGCAGGCCAAATCATTTCCATTCACTTCACCATTATAGTCGTTTGCGAAAAGGGTGAAAAGGCTGCAATCAATTGCATCCTTACCGGTGCGGCAGGGGATACAGGAACGCACTCGGCGTTTCCTCGAGTGCCTGCTGGCTGATGCCGGCGCCCGGGGATTCAGCTTGGTGGTGCAGCCTGCGTTTTTAAGCATTTTTTTTAGATACGAGCGTGTATGACCCGCAGAATATTCTATGGATGTAACCTAAACAGCAAATTTAATTTATTTCTGTTGTGCTTCACGCCGCTCTGATCTTGGTGTAATACTTATGAATATGAGTTGCAGTCTATTTAAGTACCAGCCTCCTGGTGCCGCCGCCAAGCATGCTAGCCGTGCGTTCCACAACCTTAGCGGAGAGCCGCGCTTCTGCTGCGGCTGCCAAGAGCGGCACACCACCCACTCGGCGGGGCCACCGTAGTGAGTGTCGAAGTAAAGAACGGCGCCGTGAGCGAAATCGCCGTGGTCGACTTCGGGGACGCGAGCGACGAGCCGCAAGCAGCCTGCCCCTCCCAACTGGTGGTGCGGATCCGCTGGGTGGCGCCAGGGACCGTGAGGTTTAAAATCACCGGACCCCAGCCGAACCAAAATGCGCACAGCAACAGCTCAGAATTGCTACATGGAACTGCCGAACATTGCGAGCAAAGTGGAGACAACATCTTTTGGCCCAGCTTGAAGGCGACCTACAACTTGATATGCCTGGGCTTCACCAGGAGCACCTATAGGCGGCGGCTGGCTCCTGCAATACACATCAGCAGACTCGAAAGGTCGGGGAGGAATTGGCGTTCTAGCTCGTAACAGGGCCGAGGCTTCAGAAAAGTACACGCTGTGAGAGCCTGTCGCCGCGGCTTCTGCGCTTCGACATTCGACTCCGCAAGCGTAACATGCGGCTCTTCTGTGCCTATGCGCCCACGGCTGCGCACCCAGAGGAGCACAGGAGTTCTGGAGTTCCTGTCAGCACAGCTGGAGAAGACCGCTCAACGCGAAACTGTACTGGAGATCTCAACGCCGTCATGCAAAGATCCGAGCGCGCCCGCTTTGTAACGCCACGCGAAAACAACAACACTAATGCCCTAGTGGATTTCATGGACCGCCACGACCTGGTCTCAGCAAAGAAGCTGTTCAGGAAGCCGCTTCACAGATTGGCAGCATTTGCTGGCTTTAAACGGCCAGGTCGGAAAGCGTGAGGAAAATTTGCTACGAAGATACTCGCACAGCTCGACCACGTGCTGCTTCGCCAGCGAGAACGACGACAAGTGACCAACTGCGATACAGTGGCCCCGTTGGCAGTGCAGTCAGACCATAGGCTGCTCTACTGCAACCTGCGCCTGAGGGACCCGCCATATCGACCACCGAAAAAACAGCCAAAGCGCTACTCCAGGAGATCACGGACGCCGGTCCCGACAATAAACCGCGTGCCGTCTGGTCGGTCGTCAATCGGCTGACAGGCCGCAAGAGACGCAAGGCTCTGAGCCATGTGGGTGACACGCCCGAAGAGAGGCGAAACGAGCTGCGGGCCTTATTCTCTGGTATCGTCGACGCGCCCCCTCCGCCGCAAAGGGACAATATATCATTGCCCACGGAGGTTGAGCTGCCAGAGGAGAGCTCCTTTAACGTCAGCCCCATCACCATCGACGAGGTGCTCCAACTTGCAAAGAAGACGCCTGGCAACAAGGCTACTGGACCAGACGACGTGCCTGTCGAGGTGCTGCGAATCCCGCAGGTCATGTTGGAAGTCATGCGAGTGATGAAATACGTGCTAGCTGGGGGCCCCACCTGGGGGACTGCGCATATCGTCGGGATCCCAAAGAAACCAGATTCCGTCAAGGTCGAAGAACATCGCGGGATTTCGCTAATGTCCTGCACAGCTAAGCTATTTAACAGAGTTCTGCTGTCGCGGCTGCAGCCGGTGCTGGACCCGTTCCTCCGGCGCGAGCAAAACGGATTCCGGCCAGGCAGAGGCACCGTGACCCAAATTCTCGCTCTGCGTCGAATTCTAGAAGAGGCCAGCATCCACCAGTCGAACATCATCTGCATCTTCGTAGACTTACTGAAGACCTTTGACTCGGTGTCGAGGCGGGTAATCGCCAACATCCTGCGCGCGTATCACGTACCCGAGCAGCTGGTGATGGCTGTGTTAGCTCTGTACCAGGAGAGTAGGGCGGCAGTTGTGACGGTCGGAAGCCTTTCCGACTTCTTCGACACGTCTTCCGGCGTTCTCCAAGGGGACACCTTGGCTCCATTTCAGTTCGTCCTGGTCTTGGACTGGGTACTGCGTACTGGCCTCCCTGACGACTCCAAAGGATTCTTGCTCCGCCGCGGAACAAGCAGGCGACCACCCTGAGAAGTGGCTCTCCGTCCTAGCCTACGCAGACGACCTAGCGCTGCAGTCTAGTACAGCTGAAGGAGCTCAACTCCTGCTGGACCAGCTGACAGCGGCGGCCGCTGCGATCGGACTGTCCGTGAACACCAAAAAGACAATGGTGCTGACCGTGCCGACGGACCTCCCAGCTGAGATCTACTGCCGCTGCACGAACGGGCAGGTGGCGTTGCTGCCCCACTGCAAAGAGTTCGTCTACCTCGGCGGTCTTGTGCCAAGCATCACGGATGACATGGCACAGCGCAGGGCGCTTGCCTGGGGCGCATTAATTCCGCACCATGCGGACTGTCCTGCAGTGCCCCGCGCTGCCGGATCGGCTGAGAGGGCGGCTGTTCGATCAGGTCGTCATAGAAACCATACTACTTAACAATGCTGAAACGTGGACACTGACCGGCCCGCAGGAGCGGCAACTCCTGAAAGCCGCCTTCGGTGTCCTGCACTACTCGCCGATCCGCCACCACCAAACATCAGCAATGACGAGCAGCACTGACGACCCAGTCTCCTGCTGCAAATCCGGCGCCTACAGCTGGTTGGCCACGCTATCCGGGCAGAGCAGTAGTGCCCTGAGCCGCTTCAGGACGTGCTGCTGCTATACAATGTATATAACTTCAAGGGCCGCGGCGGCTTGGTCAGACGAGGAGTCTGCGTTTCGTCGACCTGCTTCTAAAAGACGCTGAAATCTCTGACTCTCGCGGACTCGCTATTTTGCGTAAATCTGCGCTTGCGCGCGCCTTTTGACAGCAACCCAACTTGGCTTGCCCAGGGTTGTTGTAATTTGTTGTTGTTGTTATGAATACGTACATGTATTCAATTTCTTTAAACAATTTTAATTACACCCATCTCTAATACATACTAGCTGTTGCACGTAAAAATTATGGCTTTTCGCTTGCATTCTGTACATTTTATGTACAGTATTACATGACAGTTTTTCATGCATTCGGTTTGGATTTTCATAAAAATGTAACGGGTGATCCAAAAAATGGACAAACTTTGTTGTGAAACTGTGCCAAGGCAATACAGTGAATCTTTACAGGCTCGCAGCAGGTGAATCCTGACACCTGTAAGATTTTTTCTGCCAACTTTGGAATGGATATCTTTATCCAGTTTCCTAAAATAGCCATTCTAAATTTAGCCAACAGTCACTTTCAACTTGAAGCAATAGACAGTAGATGTGTAATTGCAGAAACAACCAAAGACACTTTCAACTTAAAGCCAAAGTCAGGATGAAAATTAATTCACTGCCAGTGGCAGAATTGTGCTTTATCGAGATGGCCAGCAAATTCACTGAGGAAGATCGAGTGAGAATTCTGCAATTTTACTACGCAAATGGCAGTAGCGTAACATCAGCAGCTCGGAGGTTCAACTTCTGGAGAAATCAACAGGAAAACGCTGTCGAAATTCCGCTCTGCTCTGCAAGCAACGTGAGCAAACTGATTAAGAAGTTCACCGACAAGAAGACAGTCAAGCAGGCACATAAAGGAAACAGTGGACGTCCCAGAAGTGCTCGCACTGAGGAGAGAATTCTGGAAGTTCTGCAAGAACTGGACGAATCTCGCACGTCGTTAAGACAGGTGGCTGCAAGTACTGGGCTCTCGTACACTTCGACCCAACGGATTGCCAAACTGGACTTGCACATGTACCCGTACCGAACAGAAGTGAAACATGGACTGACGGAGCCCGATTTTGTACAACGCACAGAACTGTGCACCAACATGCTGCAAACGTCTGAGAATGGCGCTCTATTTATCCTTTTTGTTGACGAGGCCGCATTCCGTACCGACGGAACAGTCAATCTTTGGAATGACAGATCCTGGGCCGTTCGCAGTTCGCAGCCAGACATTCCTCCAGCAGGTCTGCACCAGAATGCCCAGCGGACACATGTGCTTGCAGCAATGTCTCAACATTGGCTCGGAGGTCCTTATTTTTTTCCTGGCAAAGTATCAGCTGCAGCGTACCAACGTGCTCGAGCATTTTCTTCTGCCAGATCTCGAGGCAATGCACATTGAACCAGGTAACATCTGGTTTATGCAGGATGGAGCCCCAGCTCACACTGCTTTGGCCACGCGGGCATTTCTGCATGATACATTCGGACACAACAGAATAATTGGTAAGCTTTTTGACATGCCGTGGCCCTCAAGGTCTCCTGACCTCAATCCTGTGGACTATTTTCTGTGGGGCTTTGTGAAAGACCGCGTTTTCGCAAACGGAGGCTTCCTGAACGTCGCCATGTTGAGCAATCGTTGCTGCTTTCAATGACATCAGAACAAACAGCATGCAAGCAGTGCGTAATGCTGTTGACGCGTTTCTGCCTCGTCTGCAGGAGTGCGTTGAAGCCGATGGTCGACAGCTGCGACACAGGTGACTGGGGAAAGGATGAAGACAAAATTTTATTGCTCCTTTGTTTTAAATTATTCATTGTTTCATTGCTTCATTGTTTCAATAAATCTGACCTTAAATAAAGCAGATCTTCTTGTGTGTTGGCTGTCATGCGGTCATTCCTACAATTACACATCTACTGTCTATGGCTTCAAGTTGAAAGTGACTGTTGGCTAAATTTAGAATGGCTATTTTAGGAAACTGGCTAAAGATATTCATTCCAAAGTTGGCAGAAAAAATCTTACAGGTATCAGCTAGGATTCACCTGCTGCGAGGCTGTAAAGATTCACTGTATTGCCTTGGCACAGTTTCACTACAAAGTTTGTCCATTTTTTGGATCACCCGTTATATTTAATAGATCAACAATTGAAGAGGAAACATTAATTATAAGCAGCAGACACAATAAAGTTTTTTTCATTTAAATACACTGTATTCACCATTTCAGGAAATAAAACTTACTAATGGTTTGAAACTATTATATATTGGTTCTAAAAATATTTTTTTATTTACTTCTTAACCTTTTTTGTTTGCTTGTTATTTTTCTTGGAAAGTTAATTTAAAAAACGAGTGTTCTTTAACGGTCTTATCGTTTAAAAAAAGACCTTGTTGCTGCTTGCCTACTTGCTTAGCTGATGCTTGATGCGTGGGTGTCTAGACAGATACTCGGAAGGATATTTAATACTATCGTTTATAACGTCTGGCAGGAACCTCTCATGCTTAGGGTAGGGAGTTAGGCCTAGCATTGGAATAATAGTCATTAGGTTAGTTATTAGCTAGAATCAACCCTAAAGACAAAGTGTTGCATTGTTGTTGCTTGACAGTATGAAGACATATTTATACATGCCTATACAGCACAGGCCTAAGAGGAGACCTGTTTGCCCAGTAGAAATCTACCTTGCAGACCTCTAGTCTAGCCTACCTAACTAGGGGGCCTATCTTCTATCCTAGTTTCCTAGGTTTAGGCCTATTTTTTGTGCAATAATACTAATAGGGATGCTATCAATAATGCTTTTATGCTGTTGCAGTATAACATCCTGACTTTGAAAATCGCCTCCTTATATTAGACCTTGACTTTGATTTTTCATACTAGCAAAAGATCTCAGGCTCAGTTTTTTTTTTATTTAAAAAATACAATAGGCCCTAGGGCAATAGGCCTACTCTAGTCTAGTTTCACACATTTAATTATTTTTCAAAATATAGGTCCTAGTGACTTTGCTTGTTACTGGGAGTAAATATTTTAACTTGCAGAAGTGTAAGATGTGGCAATATGTCAATTTTGTCTGATGGTTAAGTTACTAGTTTGATTTGATATGGCCAAATGCTAGGCCTACATCTATAGCAAATACCTATTATTGTTCCCTGTTTTTTTAAAAGGGACTAAGATGGAAGATTCTATTCTATAATCCCACATATGCTTATCTTATTATCTATGACTTGTCAATAAATAATGTTAATTTTGATAATTAAATGAATTCATTCTGTATAAACTGACTATCAATGTGATTATAAATGTGGACTGACTTTTATCTTTCATTTTTAGTAGAATATATTTAAAGAAACAGTGATTAATTTATTCATAGACAAAAAGTTCAACCACTATGAGCAAATTATTGGCCATATTTATTAAAGTTGCTTTTAGTTAAGCAATGAATTGCAACAATTAAACCTGTATAGAAGGACATAATATTTGATATCTAGCCCTATTCCCTTAGCAGCCCTTGACCATTAGGCTTGCACCTTTACTTCTTGTCAAATGAAATGTATCTAAACTAAATGCCAACCTCACCCCTCCAGGTTTGTAAGAATTAGTGCCCTCATATCCATGTTTTATAAACTCAATTCATAATATTCCACTTCTCCTAAAACCTCCAAGGCTCCAAAAGCCTCACAACTTAATCTAAGCACAATATGCTTTCAATGGCTCAAGCATCCCTACATTTCTTCAAGATGTGCCATGTGTTATCCTATCCTAAATCCCACAACCCCTAAAATTCTCAACTCTTCAAACGCAACATTGTCAGTCCTTAATCTCCTAATTCCTATTTCTACCCAATTTCTTCAATTCATTTGTGATCCCTTCTATTCATCAATTAAAAACAAAAAATAATACAAAATGAAAATACAAAAATTTCTAAGGCAAGGAAGTCTAAAATTTATTATTAGAGATGATTTTATTAACTTTAACTTGAATGTAAGACATAGAATTATAAAAGCCTTTTGTCAAGTTTCTGACTTATTTTAATTAACTTTAGAAATTCAAGCATTCAAATTGTTTTTAATTTTTAAAAGGCTTCTAGTTTTTTATTTTATTTTTATATTTTAGACTTTACTGCATATTCCATGTCTAATTATTGCTTCAACAAAGTTGAAAAATCAGTTAAATGCCTATCACAAGTTTAATATAATTGAAGCATAAAAAATATTGGTTTAATAAAACCAGTAATTCAGAAATATAATAAAATTTTAGGACTTCTAAGTCCTATTGGAAGAAGTGAAGTGTAAATAGACATCTGGTTCTTCTTGTTTTAGCAGATTGTTAATACAAAAAATTGCATAAATTTATGGGTCTCAATTTGAACATTTATTCCTATATGGCTTATTAGACTTTAATTTTGGCAAACTGTATCTTTCAATTGATGCTCCTTCAACTACGAACCCAAACTTATAAACACATTAACCACTCACTATACTACTAACTAGTAGTTAGGAAAATAAACACAAGGATGTCTTCAGGAGGCACTAGAACTGGCTCCAAACGAAAGTCTTCATCAATGGCAGCGTCAGATGCCGGAGATGACTCAGCATCGAATGCTTCATCAACAAACACGGCCAATGTGCCGTCGCAGCATCACAAGCTTCGGCATCATCACCATGGCCAGCAATCGTCTGGCTCAGTAGGCAATCAGCAGCAATCGAACTGGGATTGCAGTGTCTGCACCTATAGCAATCCGGCCGAGTCGTTCAAATGCATGATCTGCGACACTAGGAAAGGCACATCGACAAGGAAGCCGAGGTTAAATCCGCAGGTAGTGGAGATGCAGGAGATGATCCAGAGCGCCATTCTCCGAGGCGGAGGCAGTGCCGGAGCCGGGGCTCCCGGTGGCGCCGGTGATCACGGCGGTGACGCCGAGTCCGACCAGAGCGGCAGTCAGTCTCTGCCTCGACTCTCCTCCGGCGGCGCCAAGCACCCAACTAGCGGCGGTGGCGGCGGCGCCTTTCGTAAGGGCTCCGGCGCTGTCAGTCTAGGCGGCGCGCGCAATCATCATCATCACCAGAAGCTGCCCAGATTAAGAAATGTTGACAGATCAACAGCCAGGCACATTCCCGTCACTGCTAACGGAGTGACAGTTATTATTACGGATTTTAAACCGAAAACAAGTGTGGCATCGGCTGTTGCCAAATCGAAGCGATCTGTTGCAATGGAATCTTCTTCTAATGCAGCAGCTACAGGTGATCATGCGGACGATTCTTCTACATCGATTGCTTCGCCTCCGATGCCGAATTCGCTTTTGACTTCGACGAATTTGCCGCCACCGTCGCTTACTAACGAAGATGTACATTCGGCTTCTGGCGCACCCGCCCCAGCGGTCTCGTCTGGCATGCTGGATGAGGAGACAGATTCCATTGACAGACGGTCGGAATCGCCGCCACAGATATCGCCGCAAAAATTTGATTGATGAATTTGTATGCGACTTTATATTCATCCGAGAATACTTATCGCTACTTCCGGTTCTGTCCTTTAATAATAAGTTCCGCCACTTCCGGTTCTGTTCTCTAATGGGTTCCCTTACTTCCGGTTCTGTCCTTTAATGGGTTCCGCAACTTCCGGTTCTGTCTTTTAATAAGTTTCCGCCACTTCCGGTTCTGTTCTCTAACGGGTTCCATTACTTCCGGTTCTGTTCTCTAACGGGTTCCATTACTTCCGGTTCTGTCTTTTCAATAATAGGTTCTATTACTTCCGGTTACGTCCATTAACGGTTTCCGCAACTTCCGGTTCTACGTCGTATTCTCTAATGGGTTCTATTTATTCCGGTTCTGTCCTTTAATGGGTTCCGAAACTTCCGGTTCTGTCCTTCAACTAAAGTGTATCTTTGCCGCCCTTAAATTGCAATCCGAATTAACTTGATTTAAATTGCATTTTTAACAAATCTAGCTACTTTAGTTTTCAATTCGAAAAGTCATAAAAATAGCACTTCCCCTTGGTCCGAGTGGTCTCAGTGCGAGAGCTAGTTTGCCTTACAGTCTGATTATAATGTGCTGTCATGTTGTTAATGAAAATACTGTAAGCATCAAAATGAACACAATCTATTTTAATTAATTAATTATACTGCTCGCCTTAAAACCGTTTGTCTCGCGCTCTGCAAGTCGGTGTACAGTTTGTGTATCAGAATTTTATTGTGTTTTTTTCGAATCGCTTAATCGCACAATCATTTATTTGGCTAGAAGCTATTGGTAATGTTCAATCATTGTCTCCAGCGTAGTTAATAAAATATACAAGTTCTAAATTTGTGACTTGCATGTATAAAAACTATGTTCCAGTGTCAGTGGGTGAATAGGTTTTTTTACCTTGCAAAATTAATTTTTATCTCCAAAGTTTTTGGTTTTGTATTTTCTCTAGTGCCGGCGCTCTGCGTTGAACTGCATTTTTTACTTCGATCTAACGAATTTTCATTTCCTCCCTTTGTCACTGCTTACTACTTGTCACTGCCATCTCAGTAGTGTCTAGTGAAAAAATTAACTTGCTTTTTGTGTGCTTGTGTCCTAAACTGGCGTATCTATAGCAATGCGTTGTCTCGGCTCTGTGTGCTAAATTATCATCATATTATTGAGCCTAAATCACTTCAGTGTTCAATGAAAATTTGAAGGTCACTTGTAGCTACGTGTACACACCAGTTGTATATTGCTGTTAATTAAGAAACTAATTAATTTTTAGGCCGATTTTATGTGTATTTAAACTCAATTCAGGTAGTGATACTGACTGGACTCAGTTTAATAAATTCAGTAAAAACATAACCTGCTGCTTTTATTGCATATAATGTCATGCTCAATGGCGTCCACAATTAATGGTTGACTATTATTAATTTCTTCTGTTTACTATTTTCTGATAAGATTCGTTTCTTGCCTTTGCTGGTTTTCGGGAATGTGGGCATCACAAACCCGAATTATCACAACATCAAAAGCACTTCAAATCATAAACCAGATTGTCACAAACCCGAAATATCACAACACCAAAAGCACTTCAAATGATAAACCAGATTATCACAAACCCGAAATACCATAGTTCTTAACGCCGAAAGTGCTAGCAACGCCCATTATAAGACATGCTGCTTCATTTTTTGTTATAATGATATAAGGGAACTCTGTGGCTTTCAGACACTCAGTCCGAGAAGTGTCCTATAGGCCCTGAACATGTATCTCCAATCATACCTCAGCCATGGCTAAGTAAGCATCTCCATTCAAACCTCAGCCATGGCTAAGTAAGCATCTCCAATCAAACCTCAGCCATGGCTAAGTAAGCATCTCCAATCAAACCTCAGCCATGGCTAAGTAAGCATCTCCAATCAAACCTCAGCCATGGCTAAGCAAGCATCTCCAATCAAACCTCAGCCATGGCTAAGTAAGCATCTCCAATCAAACCTCAGCCATGGCTAAGTAAGCATCTCCAATCAAACCTCAGCCATGGCTAAGTAAGCATCTCCAATCAAACCTCAGCCATGGCTAAGTAAGCATCTCCAATCAAACCTCAGCCATGGCTAAGTAAGCATCTCCAATCAAACCTCTCTCAGAGCCATGGCTAAGCAAGCATCTCCAATCAAACCTCTCACAGAGCCATGGCTAAGCAAGCATCTCCAATCAAACCTCTCTCAGAGCCATGGCTAAGCAAGCATCTCCAATCAAACCTCTCTCAGAGCCATGGCTAAGCAAGCATCTCCAACCAAACCTCTCACAGAGCCATGGCTAAGTAAGCATCTCCAATCAAACCTCTCTCAGAGCCATGGCTAAGCAAGCATCTCCAATCAAACCTCTCACAGAGCCATGGCTAAGTAAGCATCTCCAATCAAACCTCAGCCATGGCTAAGTAAGCATCTCCAATCAAACCTCTCACAGAGCCATGGCTAAGTAAGCATCTCCAATCAAACCTCTCACAGAGCCATGGCTAAGTAAGCATCTCCAATCATACCTCAGCCATGGCTAAGTAAGCATCTCCAATCAAACCTCTCTCAGAGCCATGGCTAAGTAAGCATCTCCAATCATACCTCAGCCATGGCTAAGCAAGCATCTCCAATCAAACCTCTCACAGAGCCATGGCTAAGTAAGCATCTCCAATCAAACCTCTCACAGAGCCATGGCTAAGTAAGCATCTCCAATCAAACCTCTCACAGAGCCATGGCTAAGCAAGCATCTCCAATCCTACCTCAGCCATGGCTAAGCAAGCATCTCCAATCAAACCTCTCACAGAGCCATGGCTAAGTAAGCATCTCCAATCAAACCTCTCACTAAACCTTTAACAAATTAAAGTTAAATAAAAGGAGTATGCAGTATTTTTGTATTTGTTTGATTTTAGGCCAGTGAGTAAAAAGCGCGATCTGCAGTGGGTTCGTACAGGAATAGGGCTAAGGGTAGTTTTTTATTGTAGAATAAAATATTAAACTGAAATACTTCGGGTGTGTCATAAGTAATGTCACTGCAGGCCTCTGTCTAAAATATGTAGGCACATGGACTTGTGGGTAGTGTAGCTGCAAAGTATACTTAGTGAAGCAATAGCAGTGCATTTGAGACGTGCATAGGTTGTTTATGGCCCACACAGGTAGGAGGAATTCAAGTTAAATGCAAAAAAATTGCCCATAATCGGTTTTTTGCTCATGGGATAGAATTTGTACTCCTGATTCTAAAATGACCTCCCATGAAATCCTAACTGATTGGGTTCGCGAGAAATGCTCATAATTAAGTTTTTACCATAGATATGAGGCAGTCCAACAAGCAAAGCTCGCCATTCAAGGATAAGTTGAATGTATTTTGTCCAAAACAGCTCTCACCACTGTGAATTCAATTTGTAGTGTGCAATAGTTCAGGCACTATTTCAAAATATATATATTAATTTAAAACAGTGAATCAGCAAATTAATAATTATTATCATTATTTACCTATAGAATTTTTAAGATAATGGCTAATCTTTCTAAGTCTAAACCAAAACAGAAAACTGTAATGCAATAGATATTGAGCTGTAAATTCAAATAGATTGTCATTGAGCATTTTTAGTTTTACAAGCAATTACAAATGACAGCTATTATATTGTACCGTAGCCTGTAGAAGCTGTTGTCCCATCGCTGGGTCACCACTCCGGCGCTTAAAGTTTTGCCATACTTTACTGAAATCATGGTGAGCACTTTCACCAGCCTGCTCAGAAAATGTGCCCAGGCCTTTGCCATGCAGTCTGCAAAACTCGACCACATGGACGAACACGCAGTGAACTTTTGGTGTCACTCTAATAGGTAGCTTGCAGTAGGACTCTCGAAACTGCTGAATCAGCTGTTCATATTCAGGCTGTAGCTTCTCCCCAAAGCAAGCGTGTACCACTTCACGGAAGCATCGAAGGGCTTCACCAAACTGCTTCAGCTGCTCAGGCAGGATGCTCGTCAGTTCATCAGCTAGTTGCAGGATTGCGTGGCACTGGTTGCCCTCGAATGATCCTCCGCGATAGTCAGCGCGCCCGATGTTATGGCTTGCAGCCCAGCTGAGTACATGACCTCCGTCAGCTTCAAGCGAGTCGACGATCTTGTTAACAACTCCAATGAGAAGATGCAGTTCAGGTGGGGGCAGCTTGTTGAGTATCGGCTCATCTTCTCCACCAGACAAAAGGGGTTTGTTAACACAGCTTTTAAAAAGCTTGGCCGATCGCAACTCATTGCCTGCTTCGGAAAAGGCAGCTGCATTCTTTGTTACACTGCCAAATGTGCGCGTCAGACCATCCGCAGCGAATGGAGCCTTTGCCTCGCACCATGTACATGGGTACATTGCCGCGTGATTCTGCAAGCCAATCACTATGTTGGCAAGCTTGAGATCACAAGCAACAGTAAACGAAATCGCCTGTAGATTCAGAGAGTCCAGTAGTAGTTTTACGTTGAGATAAGTCTCACTAACATCAGGAGCAATAGCGATGATCATTAATTTTTTAACACCAGAGTTGAGAAACTGGCGGCTGCAGGCTAACTTCTTTACTGGCGATGCTGCAGGCTCAGACTCACCGGTCACAGTCAGCACAACTTTCAGAGAGCCTCCTCCACCATCAATTCCAATCTTGACAAAGCTGTTCTCGATGCCACGCTCGGTGCAAATATGATTTAGCAAACCTTGAAGATCGGAGCAGATCACGGCTGGCCTTGGTCCCGAAACCTCCTGAGTCTGTCCAGATGAACGTATGAATGGCAGCTGAACAAACGTGAAGAAGCTTGTTAGGCAGCGGCCTCTCTTCTGCAGCTCTTCACGAAGGTTAGGCTCGATCACATGCCGGCCTGCACCTAACCTAAGAATTCTGGCCAGCTTTAGAGTCTGCTTGCTGCTTAAACTAAGGCCGACTTTCAAAGCCGAAATTGTTTCGTGGCTTATATATCCTTTCCTAGAAACACTTGTTATAGGTTCAGCGGCTGAGCTAGAAGCTACCTTGACTCGAAGAGGTTTACCAGCAGTTTGACTTAGTACAATACCACCTGCTGCAGTCTCATTACACTCCTTGATGACTGAGCTAGCCAGCTGGTGCTTGGTAAGAGGAGATATTTTGTCTCGCAAATTCTTTAATTTGGTTGTTTTATTGCAGCGATGCTCCAGGCCGGGTCCGATCCGTGACATGCAATGCGAGCAGAGTTTTTGAATCGCAGTAGCCTCTGCCACAGCAGGACGACCTCGGCCTGCTGGTGGACCTGTGGCCAAGTATTTGGTGTCTGGCACTGCACTGCTGCTCCTGTGTGAGCTGGCCAAGCTACACAGCTCACAGTTGCAGTCAGGGTTGCCACGAGTTGAAGGCGGCAGAGACTGAAGGTCGGTAACTATCTGGTCATACGCCAGTAGGACTGGAATAGGTCGCGAATCTGGGCAGGACAAAGACGAAAGCTTCCTTCTGCAGCCGTCACATATGCCAGATGGAAGATATTGTCTTTCTACCTTGAAGCCTTCGTACACTGTAGATTGAATTAGTTCAATCTGATGCTCCGTCAAAGGGCGATGCGCTCTTCGAAGACACATGGCACACAGTGCCTGGAGATTTTCTTCGTGGTTTCTTTTCTTTGGCATTGTAGATGATGATGAGTAAAAACAAGAAAATTGTTTGGACAGTTGATCAATTGAAACAAAATATTCTAAAATGCTCTAAATACTCATTTACATCACCATAAATTGAGCAACTGCTCATGATTTAGGTATAAAGGGATCGATAAAAAATAATGTGCAAATCGTGTGAGTGTGATCACAAGCAAAATTTTGCCTTTTGCCGTTTAATGGTGGCGGGTTGAATGTACATATTTTTATCGATTATACGTCAGGTGATTTTTTTGCATATTTCATGATCGTGGTGGTAAATAGACTTAGAAAACTGTACAATACTTGTTATCTTCTCTAATTTAGAGAATCAAACTTATTTATATAGAAGAGGCCAATTCTTTACGCTAAGAATGTACAGCATAGCATCAGTTGTAACATCGCACACTTAACAAAGTTGCCTTGAGTTTTTTGTTTTGTTTTACCCTACAAAAAGGATGATTAAACATACATGCACTCAATACAAATTGAATTCACAGTGGTGAGAACTGTTTTGGACAAAATACATTCAACTTATCGTTGAATGGCAAGTTTTGCTTGTTGGACTGCCTCTTATCTATGGTAAAAACTTAATTATGAGCATATCTTGCGAACCCAATCAGTTAGGATTTCATGGGAGGTCATTTTAGAATCAGGGGTACAAATTCTATCCCATGAGCAAAAAACCGATTATGGGCAATTTTTTTGCATTTAACTTGAATTCCTCCTACCTGTGCCCAAGCTATCGCAAGAATACGCCAAGCAGATTTAGCAAGTGCAACGCGATGAAAAATCATCTATGCAGTGAACAAAAATCACCATGAATCTCGACATGACGCCTGCACCAAGCAGATCCGCAAGGTGTTTAGCAGCCAGGGCTTGAATGACATCCTAAACTGCCTGGTTGCTGAGGATGAAAGCTGGCTCCACCTGGATGGCAAGGGCAGCAAGGCAGATAATCGCTGCTGGTTGGGAGCTGGGGACTTCAGGCCGATGGTGACTAGGAAGTCCATCTCGGACAAGAAGACCATGCTGCTGGTAGCCTTCACGCCAAACAAACGAGTCTCCATCTGCACAACTCCACCGAACATCAAGGTCGATGGCCAGTATTTTATCGACTTTTTCCGGCACACTGGGGACCTCTGGTGCACTCTCCGGTCAAATCTATGTCACCTGGACGAGGTTCTGTGGCAGCTGGACACCGCACGGCTGCACACCTGAAGGCTGTTTCGAATTTTCTGCCTGCACGGCAAGTGAATCTGCTCTGACAGTCCCTACAGCCCAGACTTCAACTTTTGCAAGAGATTCCTGTTCAAATGGCTGAAGGCTGACTTTTCCAAGAAGAGTTTCGCAAACCATGAAGAAGTAAAACAGGCTGCGTTGCACTGGTTATGGCAGTTGGAGGAAAAACACCTGCAGGCTGAGGTGGACAAGCTGTATGAGCACTGCCAGAGGGTGATTGATATTGGGGGACTCTATGTTGTTGAGTGGTACAGTTTTGTTCATCTGCGATTGCAAGTTCGTCTGTTTTCACATCAGTGACATTACTTATGACACACCCGAAGTACAGTTGCTGGTAAAAGAGACACAGAGGTTTTTTGCATGCACGGTTTCAACTGCCAATTATTGAGGGTTTGTTTTGAGAATCTCTATGAAATCTGGTAAGCATAAGCACTATTGTAGTGTGTACGGTGTGCCTTAATTCTTGAGCTTGAACTTGTAATAACTGTCATTACCGAAAGGTAAACATGTTATAATTATGAATCGGACATTAAATATGACAAATTAATAAGCACTTTTAAATGAGGAGA
The DNA here is from genome assembly GCA_002269645.1 of Macrostomum lignano. NCBI lineage: Eukaryota > Metazoa > Platyhelminthes > Macrostomidae > Macrostomum > Macrostomum lignano. The sequence goes on from NIVC01001378.1 coordinate 64,976, forward strand.
CGTTTGCTAGAGTGGACGTTGGCGGAAATCTCTCGATGAATGCTGTGTATGACTATAACGTTCATTAACTAGTTACTGAGGCATCAAACCGTGCAGTGTTTGCTGATGTATTCGATGAGTTTTGCATATTGATTGAATTCAGCTCAAAATTCGGTCACTCCTGCTCTTGAGACCAGTTCTGACTGTTGATGCGGCTGCTGCTCAGCGTGTGATGCCGAGTTGCCATTGCTCAGAGTCTGCCTATTGAACTGCTGCTGAATCTGCTTGAGCTCCTTGACTCTGGCAGCCGAGTCTACTCGCTCCTCGCGAATCAAATCCGATTGTTGTTGATCTTGATCCTGTTCACTTTCGGCGCCGCCCTCCGTGACTGCCGCAGAGGCAGCTGGCTGCTGCATCATTTTGTCGCGAATTCGTTGAAACTTGGCGTTGTGCGACAGCTCGTCTGTTCGTGAGAAGATTTGGAAACAATATATCGTCAAATGACATGTTCAATCAAAGTTTAAACTTTGGCCTTCTTATTGTACTTTCTCGACCTTTCCAGAATGACAGCTCGCAGCGTCCCTTGAGTATAGAGGGAACAGGTTTGTCGGAAAAAGTACGAGTATTAATGGAGAGCGACAACGCTTAAAACAAGAATTGTGGTTTTTAAACGGTTGTTTTTTGCGTAGCGTCGAATGGGGTTTAGCCATTATAGACAAAATTGGTCTAATAAAATAATATTATTAATAATCTAATAAAAGATTACACTAAAGAGATAGGAACAGCTGATATTTTGCTGGAGCTTGACTTGTTTGCCGTTTGAATCAGTTCAACAACATGCCAAGGACTAGCTACTCAAGTACAATACATGTAGGACAATATAAAAATTGTCATTGCCTTTGATAGGAGGCAGATCCAGTGTTCATCTTTTAATATGCATTGCCTTTCTTATACCTCTATTGATATTCATAAAGCTTTTCGATTGGAAAATTATGATTCTGTGGTAATTTTTTATCCTTGCGTACAATCTTAGATCTGTACTGTGTCTGAATGGATGGCACAGCTAGGCTCATTGGCTTTATGAATCTATTTTTTCATTCTCATCTCAACAATACACATCTTGTTCACAGTAATTAAGCTAAGAATGAAAAAAACCAACTAAGTCGAGTTCTGCCATTTTTATGACTCTTAGGAGTAGGAAATGTGCGTAGGATAAATTATAATAATAATAATAATTGATTACTATGTGCAGCCGTCAGCTCAGGCGCAGCTATTGCTTCAGCGTCTGAAGGCTGCGTACGGCTGTTCAGTCTAAGGACTGGGGGGGGGGTCGCCACCCAGCCTCAATACCCCAGCTAAATCTGGCAACCATTTTACAGCTGGGTGAGCTGAAGCAATGCAGAGTTAAGTGTCTTGCTCAAGGACACAAATTGTTCCAAGTGGGTCGAGAATCGAACCCCCGACGTTTCAGTCGTGAATTCAATTCTCTAACCACTAGGCTAAAACCCCCTAAAGTAGAGTAGGATAAAAAATTAACATGGAATCCTAATATCCTGAGCAAAAAGCTTTATGAATATCAATAGAGCTACAAGGCAAACATATCAAAAGATGAACACTGGATCTGCCTCCTATCAAAGGCAATAACAATTTTTGTGCTGAAAAATGAAAAATTCTTGTCTCAGTAGTGTATTTTTTGGTAAAACCGGCCTCCAATAACGTTGTTCCAAGAAACGTACTTTCCCGTCCTTCTAATTGAGCAGTCCTTGCAGCATGCTAACACAACTCTCACCTTGCTTTTCTTTAACTGCATTCCTTTCCAATCGGTAGGTTCTGGGGGCATCCCCGCCGCCGCCAGTTCCTTGCTGCTGCTGGTGCTGCTGATTGACTCTGGCCTGCTGATTAGCCCGAATTGTGGCTCTGATTGCTTCGAATGGATCCGGAGCCTCTTGACGCTGCTGCTGCTGACGGTTTCGGCTCATGGTTGAGCTCGACCGACCGCCCAGCTGCTGCTGCGGACTGTTCAGCCGCTGGAAGGCGGGCACCGCGCCGCCGAAGCGAAGGTCACTGACGCTACTAGATAAACGCGGCAGATTGCGCGGCTGCGTCAGGAACTGCTGCTGCTGCGGCGGCGGCGGCGGGGGCGGCTGATGCTGCTGTTGTTGTTGATGATGGTTGTTGCTATTGCTGTTGTTGTATGAGACGCCTGGGAGTCTCATTGGAGCGGCCTGTTGGTGTACTCCGGCTGTGTGTGCGATGTGAAAATGCTTTGTATTATATTGACTGCGTGGAGCCCCTGGCACCCAAAGTGAATGGAGCCCCTGGCACCCAAAGTGAATGGAGCCCTTGGTACCCCCAAAGTAGAGCCCCTGACGCCCAAAGAAGCCCGGCTACCTGAATCTAACCGCGTCATCAGCGCCACGCATAAAAAGTTTTACACTGAATTTCCCCATTGAAGGCCTTCCTAGCTAATACGAGTAACAGAAAACTTACCTCTACTCAATTTCTGCTGCACTTCATCTCGGATGCTGCTGTTCTGCATCTCTGAACTGTTGCTGAGCCATTGCAGCACGCGGAAGGACTGGTTGCCAGGCGGCTGCTGCTGATTCTGCTGCTGCTGATTCTGCTGCTGCTGCTGATTCTGGCGACGCGAGTTGATCTGACCACTCCCGGGTGTGCAACTGAGAGTGACAGACGATGTTGACACTTTCCTCTCTTGCTTTGGTGGAAATTTGAGTTGCTGGTACTGCTGCTGCTGCGTGCCTGCCTGAGTAGTGTTGTTAGCAAACACTTCGTTGCCGTCGGCAGGTCCACCTCGGCCACCGTCACGGCCAGACGGTCGAGTCCAGTAGTATTCGTCGTTAGTTGACTGGGCCGTCTGGTCGGCAAAGTAGCGCGTGATGTCGTTCGCGAATCTGTTTGCGCATCGAATTGAGGGAGCAGTTTACAAATTTGACATCCTTTTGACATTGAAAATTCTTTACATCCTTGATGATGCGTCAACACCTTGCACACAGATTAAAACCGTCAGTGATGTTGTACACATTGAATAATGATAGCAACTGCAAAAAGGTTGTAAGCACCCTGGCGCAACGCCCATTAATCGATGCCTCACTAATCGTCAGGCATGTACACGACTCTATGTCTTGGGGGTTGGTCATCCTGGATGTGAATCGCAAATGAATGTGGCCTGCCCTTTGCTATACCTTAGCGATGTAAAGCCCTAAACCCAGATGATGTGGCGTCTACGAAGTACATCTGCGGTCCTTACCGTCTAGTAGCTTCTTGATGAAAGCTTGTTCGCTCGGGCGTCACCAGCGAAGTAGATCTTTCATAGTAGGGTGGGGCGACGTTACGCTGGTTCGAATTAACGGGATAGTACGGTTGCTGCTGCTGCTGGTGCTGGTGCTGTTGCGGAACTGTCTGTTGGTTCCCAACTTCTGAGCTTGTTGAACGATAGCGTCTGGAAGTGTACGAATATGATGTTAACAATTTAAAAAAACCAGTATCCCCAATTGTACAGTATTGCTTCGACTCTTTTGACTTTCGACTTTGAAAATTTGTCTTAAACTTTACCGCAAGAATTTATCATATACGAGCTAGTAACCTCAGAATTTGTCAACTTTTTTACGAACGAATTTATCACATTATAACAACAGAATCTGTCATATTTTACCGAACGAATTAACCACATTATACCCCCAGAATCTGTCACATTTTACCGAACGAATTAACCACATCTTATCCTCAGAATCTGTCACATTTTAACCGAATGAATTAACCACATTATACCCCCAGAATCTGTCACATTTTACCGAACGAATTAACCATATCTTACCCTCAGAATCTGTCACATTATACCGAAGGAATTAACCATATCTTACCCTCAGAATCTGTCAAATTTTACCGAACGAATTAACCGCATCTTATCCTCAGAATCTGTCACATTTTACCGAATGAATTAACCACATCATCCCTCAGAATCTGTCACATTTTACCGAACGAATTAACCACATCTTATCCTCAGAATCTGTCACATTTTAACCGAATGAATTAACCACATTATACCCCCAGAATCTGTCACATTTTACCGAACGAATTAACCATATCTTACCCTCAGAATCTGTCACATTTTACCGAAGGAGTTAACCATATCTTACCCTCAGAATCTGTCAAATTTTACCGAACGAATTAACCACATCTTATCCTCAGAATCTGTCACATTTTACCGAATGAATTAACCACATCATCCCTCAGAATCTGTCACATTTTACCGAACGAATTAACCACATCTTATCCTCAGAATCTGTCACATTTTACCGAATGAATTAACCACATCATCCCTCAGAATCTGTCACATTTTACCGAAAGAATTAACCATATCTTACCCTCAGAATCTGTCACATTTTACCGAAGGAATTAACCATGTCTTACCCTCAGAATCCGTCACATTTTACCGAAGGAATTAACCATGTCTTACCCTCAGAATCTGTCACATTTTACCGAAGGAATTAACCATATCTTACCCTCAGAATCTGTCACATTTTACCGAAGGAATTAACCATATCTTACCCTCAGAATCTGTCACATTTTACCGAAGGAATTAACCATATCTTACCCTCAGAATCTGTCACATTTTACCGAAGGAATTAACCATGTCTTACCCTCAGAATCCGTCACATTCTACCCAACAAATTAACCAACCATATCATACCCTCAGAATCTGTCACATTTTACCGAATGAACTAACAATATCTTATCCTCAGAATCTGTCACATTTTACCGAATGAATTAACCATATCTTACCCTCAATCCGTCACCTTTTACCGAAGGAATTAACCATATCTTACCCTCAGAATCCGTCACATTTTACCCAACAAATTAACCACATCATACCCTCAGAATCTGTCACGTATTTTAACGATCATACCACTAGAATTTTAAACTTATTTGTTGGAACACTAACTTTGCTCGGCAATAACTTGTTTAGTTTATTTGCTAGACCGAAAGTTTATAGTAAACAAGTTGGAGAATAATAAATACTGCATTTATTTTATTCCCACTGCCTTGTATTGTACTTTTACACAATTTAGTTTGTCGGGAACAGATTTACATCAATGCCCTTGGTCTGATCAGTTCATCTACTGGCGTGTGTGGTAACAGAATATGTGCACTGTCTAGAACTGAAGCAGCCCGTGACATTTTGGTCGTCCTGGCAGCTAGCTACATTCAGTGTAATTTTTACCTCCATCCGGGCATATAGCCATGCAGGCTTTAGGATTAAACAAATCCTGGTAGGAAACCCACAGCGTCTAAAGTTTTCGTTTCCAGTAGATCCAGTAGACGCCTGGATTAGGCGTCCATGGTCCAGAAAAGCAATATGCTGATTCAGACAGGTCTCTGATATCTTTATTTTTGTCGGACTTCCAAATCGCTTCGTCCTGATAGTTTTATCTCTGGTCTGTCTGTCTGCCTGTCTGTCTGCCTGTCTTTATCTATTCACCGCTCTCTAGCATTCCAAACCCAACGTTTCACTTCTGCAATGCACTTATGCACTTATTTCTGAAACGTGCAACCCATCTGTAGCCCCCCTCCATGTCTCCCTGAACCTGCGCATTCGTTCATCAGCATGCCGCAGTTTAATACGAGTAGGGGAGAGAAGTCTGCGTTGTTTCAACCAGGACAGAGAGGCTTCTTTGATAACGCAACGAATTACTGTTTTATAGGGTAGGAATAATCCATTACTTTTCCCCATTCGATTCTGCAAATTTTTGTAGCACCTATAATTTTGGTAATAAAGGTAGAATAAACAGCTTTTTACGTGGGTAGTTCTGTCTCGCTTCCTATGATGCAGCGGTTGTTGTTTAGGTTTCAGAATTCTTTTATTGTCATTAATACTCTAAAGCAGAACCCCCGTATCGCATTAAAACATTCCAGACTGCAATTGAAATGACATTCTACTGTAAGTAGTACTGAGCTACTAGTGGAGACATCAATTTTTTAGCCGCGTCCAAACAGATTTGGTTTTTCAATGTTAAAAGAATTGTTTTCGAACAGTTTTAAACAAAAAAATCCGGAAAAATATGTGTTAAAGGTCCGTCTAAACCAAGGGCCAGATAAAGAATCTAGATCGTTGCTGCGGGCCAGATGAGAGTGGGAAGGAGAGGGAATGGGAGAGAGAAAATAAGAAAGATGAAGATAAGAGATAACAGAAGAGAGGAGAGGTGAGAGGCCAGATGAGAGATGCGATGAGGGAGAAGATAAGAGAGAGAAGAAATGAAAGGAGAGAAGAAAGGAGCATAAAAAAGAAATAAGATAAGAGGAGAGAGGAGATAAGAGGAGAAAAGAAAAGAGAGATGATAAGAAAGAGTGAGGAGATGAGAGGAGGGAGGAGAGATGTGAGAGAGAGAGGAGAGAGAAAGAGAGGAGATGAGAGGAGAGAGCAGAGGAGAGAAGAAAGAAGAAAATAGAAGAGAGCTGAGAAGAGACAAACCTTGAGAGCGCCGGATTGCTATTGTGAAGTTTTAATGGACCCGAGGGCCGGATACGTTCGTAGAGAGGCTTCGCAGGCCGCAAGGCTTCGACCCCTGGTCTAAAATATCGGGTATTTTGATTCCTCTGCAATGAATTTAAACACCGAATATGGATCTTCTCGAGGAAAGCAAGACTTTAATATTTCCTTTGCTTAACTCATGAAAATGTTTCTACAAAAAATTATTATCGTTAACAGATTCGAACCAATGACTAGCAATGACAGCTACTCAGACTCACGGCCTCGACCGGCGTCTTCGCATGAAAGCGTCCTGCAATTCCCTTTCCAATTGTTGGTTGTCCGCCGTATAACTGAACGGCTTTTTGTCCTGCGGTCCGCCCTGATAGCATAGGTTCAGCAGCTTGTCCGGTACATGCTGCTGTTGCGGTTGAGGCTGCTGGTTGAACAAATTGTACTGACTGCCACCAGTTCTGAATGAGTGCGGCAGCGTCGCCGCACTGCAACTGCGTCGCAAGTTAGACAGCGGGTCCGGCGGATCCCACGCGTTGTTGGCCATAAACTGCTGCTGCTGCTGCGGCTGCTGCAACTGTCTGACGTAGCTGTGGTAGCCGGCCGACCGAGCCACACTGGACGCGTTGCGTCTTCGAACCGCTTGGCCGAGCTGGTTCTGCTGCGACATTGCCGGCGATTCGTCCGTTGACGACTGGGAAATCCCAACCATGGGACTCAACCGAGCTTCTTGACTGTTCACCCGACGGAATGCTGGTTGGGCCGTGGACCAGGCCGTCATTGGCGCTGGGTTGTGCGTCTGCAGCAAGTTGACAACGCTGGACGACGGGCTGAGACAATCGTCGGCTAGCAGACTCTGAAATTGATTTTGTTGTTGCTGTTGATGGAGCTGCTGCTCGCGCTGTTGCTGGAACTGATAGCGCAACTGCTGGTGCGGCTGCATGAGCTGGCAGTGCAGCAGAGACAGCTGACGCCTAGTCCGTCCTGGTGAGCCCGAGTATTCCGACTGGCAGCTGCGCATTTTGTCTCAATTGCACGCCTTTAGATTTTCTCAATAATATTGATTTGCTATATGAAAGTAGGAAGTTTTGGCGAAGATCAAACGCTATATAGTCGAGCTCGGAGACCCAAGACCAGAAGTGATACAGCAGCCAGATGCGTAAAAATAGAATTCACCCACTCCGTTCTGTCCTTTCACCTCGGCTCTTCTGTCTATCTCTCTACCAGCAATTGAATCCTTCATCCAATCCACCTCCCTCCAGAAAGAGCGCGTCCTTCACCAATGCCCCTTTAGATACGTTCCTCTTTTCTCCTAAATTTCCTTCCCACGTGATGCTTGGGAAGTCGGGGCATTGCTGTGTCACTGGTAAGACAGTGCGCCAGGCGTATTACTCGTAACCTGCGTCGCGCGCGATTGGAGCCGTTGTGGATTGGGACTTCGGAGCAAGCGACGGAACTGCAGAGTGTATTTTGGAATTAGTCCTAGCTGGGAGGGGAATTGCTGCGGCGTTTATGATGATGCGAATCCGCTACGTGCATTCTCTCTCTGTCTCTCCCTCTATACGCAGTAGCTCTCGGAAACCTGCGCTAAATCTAGGCTCTAGCTACAGTTGTTGAAATCCCAAAGGTAGCTTAGCTTAGTGCTTCAAAATGTCTTCCTATTCACTAAACGGAATATTCTGGCTCCCTTAACGGTACCTTCGCAACATCCAAGCCGTGCCAACTGCCCAGAAACACCATTTCGAATCGAAAATTGCCACACTGCATGCACTCTGGAATTCGAAACACAAGCACCACTATAGTCTCTGCTTGGTGGGTCATAACTTAAGCAGTGCGCGATGCGACAAACTGAACACAACCGTACAGGGGTAGCAGCTGTTGTAGCTTGTCGGTGATGGCTTAAGAAACATTCACCAGGTCATGTCACCAAGTGCATGACTTAGCGCTCGTTCCAATGATCTCTATATAACTCATATCTACTTTTATCTCTATATTTTCCTTTGTTTATATAACAGCTCGATGAAATGCCACCGCAAGTTCAACGCAATTACAGGACGTTCAGTGATCAAACCTTGCGCTACAGTCTTTAAAATGTTCAATAAGGCTCTCTGTATAGAATTCAGAAACCAACTCACCGTGTTTCTCGAGTGCCTCGGAGAAGCGGACAGCATAGAGTGCAGATCGTTAGAAGACAGTTCACTGCTGAAGCCGCTTCTAGAAACGGGTGATAAAAGTACAAAGTGCAGATTAATTCAGGTAGAGGGCTCGCTGAGAGGGGTGCAACACAAAGTATTTATTCGACTATGACAATGATAAATGATCTCATAAATAAAAATGTACCAAGATCCACTCCAGTTCTATTTAGATCTCGCTAACAACACGTCGGTGTTCGAAAGAGAATTCCTTTAAGGTTCCAAGGTGCAAAAGGGAAATCTTTATATATGTATGGGCCGAGTGGCTGAACACTCTGTGTGCCAACAACGTAGCTGACCGTTAGACCCCCTGAGCCTTCAGTGTCGGTTCTGAACGTCGGAAGTAGACTGATAGTGTGTAATCTGCGTGCACTGGCGTTCTGACAGTCCCGTGGCCTGCAGCGCTCTCGATAAAATGAATCGGTCCGTCAGGCTGTCTGTCTGGGCGCAAGCGGGAGGTCTTAAAAGCCTTGGCCGAGCTAATTAAGGAGGAACGAGAATCTACCAAAGCCTGCTAGCTAGAGTCAAAGATGCGCTTCAGTGGCTCCAGAAATGCATTTGTAGCTTCTGTGCTGGAGCTGCACAGGTACCGAACTGTTTATGTATATCTATCCGTGTGTATCTGTGTATCTATTGGTGCAACTATGTGTCTATCTATCTATCTATCTATCTATCTATCTATCTATCTATCTATCTATCTATCTATCTATCTATCTATCTATCTATCTATCTATCTATCTATCTATCTATCTATCTATCTATCTATCTATCCATCTATCTATCTATCTATCTATCTATCTATCTATCTATCTATCTATCTATCTATCTATCTATCTATCTATCTATCTATCTATCTATCTATCTATCTATCTATCTATCTATCTATCTATCTATCTATCTATCTATCTATCTAACTAAAGCGTTTCCATAAACGCCTGTAAGACGTCTACGAGATTCGGATGCATGAAACCTTTCCCGGTGCAGTGAGCGAGTCAGACTAGAAATTTTTTTTCTTTCTCCACCCTTGCAAACCTGCCCCCCCCCACCACAGCTTTCTATTCTGACGTGTTCTGCTTTAGATTTCCCCTGTCTTCTGCTTGCATACATGCTGCTGCAGTTGCCAGGCTAATTACAAAAATGCAAAAATGCAAAATTCGGTAATAGTGTTCGTAAAGCTCGGTAGAAACGCTAAACGCCAGAAGCCAGTCATGAAAAAAGCAACACAACGTTTCAACTTGTTGCGGCGGATTTGCAGCGCAAGACAAAAATCGGTTCTGTACGCTCGTACAACCAAATTCTTTGCATCTCGATGCTGCTGGCTGATAACGCTGTTTCTTTAGATGTAAGCAAATTTCAGCAGGATTTGGTGTAGCTGTTTTTTCGATTAATAATAATTTATTTTTATAGTCTAGCGCTACTTGGATCAAAATGAAAACAGAATAAATAATAGGTATTCACAGTATTGAGCTTGATTAATTGTTAGAAAGCATGACCCATTGTCAGGAAGCATGACCCACTATCAGGAAGCATGACCCATCTACTTCTATCTATCTATCATGGTCATTCAGACCATGACCCATCTACTTCAGAGCATGACCCATCTACTTCAGAGCATGACCCATCTACTTCAGAGCATGACCCATCTACCTCAGGGCATGACCCATCTACTTCAGACCTATGACCTATTGCCTATGACCCTGATGACCAACATAAAATCGAGCGCCACGGAGCGCACTGTAAACTTACGGCATAATTTCCAACGCCATCGTACCGCTGTTGCGTTTTAACATTTGCATAGCGTCGCTATAGGTGAGGTCGGCGCCCCGACAGCCGTCGATGAACTCGATGGTGTCGCCTTTCTGCAGACCGGCCAGAGCTGCTGGACTGCCCGGAGTGACCTTGGAGTGTACCGGTAATTTGGCACTACTTATTATTCCGTTAGTGAAATGCCTGATATTGCTACTGCCAGTAGTAGCACGTGAACCATTTCTTTACTTCTATCTACGTTTTCACATATCACAGATTTTAATGCACATGAATTTCTCTGTACCGATGCAGTGTTTTAAATTTAGCCTAATTTTTGGCATGTTTTGGAACTTTTTGTTTGTAAATCTCATTCTTATGAGGCCGTAAACAGTGTTTGTAAAGCTGTAATCAGGGGGGGCAAACGGCAACTTAAACCGAGGGACTCTGTGACATCCGCCAGCTTTTCGTTTTTCGAGGAGGCTCTTCCCCCTCCTTTTCGTTCTGGCCTGGCGTGGAAGCGGCTAGCTTCCTCGTCTTGGTCTGCTGGTGGGGGACGGATCCCCCCTGCTGCTTTTTTGCGGGGCAGGTGGCTGCTAAGTAGTTGGCTGCTGGCTAAGCGCCAACTACCCATCGACAGCCCTTAGTTGCAACTGGTACCACACGGGTTCTCGAGGGCCGCTCTTGTGGGGGAGGGCTCGGGCGTCGGCTGTCAACTCGACCTGGCGCCTGTGTCCCAAGCCCACAGCCGGCCTCCCGCCCCCTGATCTTGCAGAGTGTGGACCGGGGGCCTGCCGGAGCCTCGCCTGGGAGCAATCCTGGGATAAGACGGCAACCCAAAGCTTCTCTGCTGTTTACCGTGGCAGAGGGTAGCTCCACGGAGCTGGCTGGGGTATATCCAGTCCCCGAGCGGTTACCCCCCTCTTTTCTACATTTCAGTTTTTCCATTTCAGCCTACTCTGCATGGATAAATCAAAACCATCTGACACGGCTCGGGAGCCGTCAATTCCCGCGGCCGGGGGTCCGTCAATCCCCCAACCCTCCAACATGGAGGTTGATTCTGCCGCGAATCCCGCGGAAACCCCCGCACCTCGCTCAGGTGCGTCCACCTCTACCCCCGCTACAGGGGCGTCTCAAAATGACGGCTTCCAGGTCGTCAACCGTCGCAGGCGCGATGATAAAACCTCAGCTGGCTCTGAGCGGAAAAGGCAGCAGCCAGACGAGCGTACCGACCCCTCGCTGGACCCCAAGAGGCCAAAGGAGGCCAATGCTGGCACGTACGCCAAAGTGGCGACGGAGCCGAAATTTAAAATCTGCGTGCGCGCGGCTAGCGGTACGCTGACCACCGCCCAGATGGAAGCATCGATCGGCATGATTGATGACTTCCTCTGGGAAAACGACGCCCTCGACATCAAAGTCGAGGCGATTCGAAACGCCAACGGCAGCGTCATCCTCGCCTTCAAGGACGAAGCCCAGCTCGAGCTCGCGCTGGCTAACCTGGTGTCCATCTCCTGGGACACCTGCACGACCGCCCTCCCGCCTTTGGTCGTTGAGCGTGCCCGACCACCGCCGCCCTGCAGGCGCTACCGAGCCTTCTACTCCGGCTCGAGAAGCATCGAGGAGATCCGCGCCCGGCTCCTCAGTAAAAACCCCGACCTACCTCAGGACGGTATCCGGGCCTTCAAGGAGGTTCCGGCAAAAGGCGCTCCCGGCAAGACCCTGTACATGGGTTTCTCCGCGGAGTGGGAAGACGCCCTCAAGAAGGACGATTTTGCCGCCTACATCGGAGCGTGGAAGATCGTCTTCCACCTGCTGCTCAGGCGTCGTCCAGCCGGCGATCGGCGCCGAGGTGAGTCCGTGAGCTCGGATAGCTCTGGGAACGAGTAATGCCGTTCCCAACCCCGTGCCAAACTAGGAGCGGGGCGCTGAGGGCGAACCTTAACGGCCAGCCCAATGATGACACTGCCACCAGCAACCAAATAAATAATCCGCCGCCGGCGAACCAACCTGTTAACCTGCACATTATTCAGATCAACCTGCACCACGCCCTTGCAGCATCGAGCAACCTTTCAGGCACCTTTGCCAACAAGGAAGTTGACATCTACCTTATTCAGGAACCGTATACCCGCAAGGGGAAGCCGACCTGCCTGCCGCCAGGCTATCAGGTTCTGTACCTCTGCGCGAACGACACCCCCAGGGCTATCGCCCTCGTCAAAAACGACCTCCCGGCCACTATCATGCCAATGTTTTGCTCTAAAGACATGTGTACTTTCTCAGTCTTTGACTTGACCTTCGTTTCCGCTTACCTGGACATCCAGGAAGACGTCCCTCCCCCCCTCCTGCAGGAGCTGGCGGACTTCTGTAATCTCCAGGATCGGAAGCTTATCGTTAGCTGCGATGCTAACGCCCACAACACTGCCTGGTCTAGTAGCGATACTAACAGGCGCGGTGACTTACTAATTGATTTCATTAACTCCTCCTCGTTACACATTTGCAACAGAGGCAGCAAACCCACATTTATTGTCTCTAATCGGCGTGAGGTTATCGACCTCACTCTCGTCTCCAACAACGCCCTCAATCAGGTCCACAGCTGGCTGGTTAGGGATGACCTCCCATCGCTTTCCGACCACTCGTACATTCAGTACAGCATCAGCTCCGTCGGAGCCCGTCATGAGAACCGGGACCGCCTTAATTTGAAAAAGGCCGACTGGACAGGTTTTCGAAGAGACCTGCTAAAACTCCTGACCGAAGCCAACTTACCGGACTCCAGCGAGGATCTCCCTGGCATTGAGCATCGGTGCAACTCCATCGTTGAGATCCTAAACACCGCCATACGCGCTAACGCCCCTAAGCTGTTTTGCAGGAAGAAATACTCTCCTTGGTGGAGTCAAGAGCTCACTCGCATGAAGAAAAACACCCGCCGACTGCAACGCCTCGCAAACGGCTCGAATACTCCAGAGGACTGGGAGAACTACCACTCTGCTCTGAGGATGTACAAAAGTACTATCCGAAGGGCTAAGAAGACCACCTGGAAAGCCTACTGCGCCGGCCTGGAAGGGCAACACCCCACAGCCCGGCTGGTCAGGACTCTCAGGCACGACACGCTAGCTCAGTGTAACTCCCTTCTGCACCTGGATGGTAACTACACTACCAGTGCCGAAGGTTCGCTAAATCTTCTTTTCTCCACCTGCTTTCCGCAGGTTGACGAACCGGAGTACGTGGTCGATGACCACAGGCCTTGTGATCACAAGCTTTTCCAGCAGTGCGCCACCCCCCAGCTACTCCAGCTGGCAGCAAATTCTTTTAAACCGTATAAATCGTCTGGCCCTGACAATATCGCCCCCTGTATCCTGCAGGAGGCGCTAAAGCTGCAAAACTTTGCTGATTCTTTCTCTAAATTGCTTGTTGACTGTTATACCACAGGTTACATTCCCACAATCTGGAGAATGTCCAGAGTCGTGTTCATCCCGAAACCTGCTAAGGGTGACTACACCAACGTGAAATCCTTCCGGCCCATCAGCCTCACTTCCTTTTGTGTTAAGCTGATGGAGAGGCTCATCCTGTGGAGGCTTCGAGAGTGCGACCTGCGCTCCGACCCTGTCAGTAAGTACCAGTACGCCTTCCAGTCTGGGAGGACGACTGAGCATGCTCTCCACGCCATTACCTCCAAAATTGAGAGTGCCATCCTTAGCAAACAACTCGCTTGCGGGTTGTTCGTTGACTTCGAAGGAGCATTTGACAATGTCCTCTTCCGCTCCTTCAGAAATTCTCTTTCCCGCAGGAATGTAAGACACAGCATTGTTCGCTGGATTTATTTTATGATCCGCAAAAGGTTTGTGACATCCACACTTATGGGCGTTACCCTCACCCGGGCGGTGATGAAAGGCGGCCCGCAAGGTGGCGTGCTAACTCCACTTCTCTGGAATCTCGTCATGGACGAACTTCTAACCGCTGACATTCCCAGCAGTATCACCAGGGCGGGCTACGCCGATGACGTTGCCGCGGTCGTCAGCGGACCCGACCCCGCCACTCTGCGCAACCTGATGCAGCAATTCGCCGACAAGGCGGCCGACTGGGCTACACAGCATGGCCTAAAAATCAGCGTCACTAAGACTGTCGCTGTCGTTTTCACCAAGCGCCGTAAGTGGGAGATGAAAAACCTCACTGTCTATGGCAGAAACATCCCCTTCAAGAAGGAGGTCAAATACCTCGGTGTGACGCTAACGCATGACCTGCGCTGGACGAAGCACCTTGATAACGTCATCGGTCGGGCAAAACGCTGCTTTGCCCAGCTGCGCAGAGCCATCGGGCCGACTTGGGGCCTCTCGCCTAGAACGGTCCGTTGGATTTATACCGGCATCATCCGGCCCAGTATCACATACGCGAGTCTCATCTGGACTAGCGTGCTGGAGCAGAAGGCCGCCCGTCAGCGGCTGTACCAGCTTCAGGGCAGCATTTGCCGTGCCATCACAGGTGCGTACCCGTCCACCCCTTACGAGGGGCTGAACACTATCCTTAACCTACCTCCGCTTCACCTATTTATTAGGGCGGAGGCTATGAAGTCTGCCTCCCGGCTTATCAGAGATAAAACGTTAAATAACGCGCCCTCTGGCTTTATGCCAATGAAAACATTAATCCCGCATATGGACTTTGTCCGCCGCGACCTTAACAACATCCACATGGACCTGGGCAATGTGGATAGTCGACCTCCCGCCCTCAACATCAGGAGGGGCTTCAAGACCGCCATCCCTGGCCGAGACAACATTCCGCTGGATGTCGGTGTGAACCGGCGCAGCCAGGGCATTCACTGCTTCACCGACGGCTCGCTGTTCAACGGCCGCGCTGGAGCGGGTATTGCCATTTTCCACGAGGGTAAGATGCTTCTCCAGGAAAGTCTGCACCTCGGTGAGAACACCTCAGTTTTCCAAGCTGAAATTTGCGCCATCGAGCAGTGTGCCCAGCAACTGTTTCAGGCGAACATTAATAATTTTGACATTAATTTCTACACTGATAGCCAAGCTGCTATTAAGGCCTTAACCACTGAGAATATCTCCGCTGCTACAGTATCTCAATGCCACCGCAGTGTGCAATCTCTCTCAGTCCTTAACAGGATTAGAATTATCTGGACACCTGGTCACAGCAACATCCTGGGCAACGAGCTCGCAGACTCTCTCGCCAAGGAGGGCAGCAACCCAGACGGCAACCACCGTCTGATGAGGCTACCCACTCCCAGGTCGCAAGTCACCCGCCATATCAACAGGTGGCTCCATCAGCAGCACCAGCTCCACTGGAACAGCTGCACCGAGTACAGGCAGAGCCGCTCTGCCATGCCTAACCTGAACAGGAAAGTCTCTGATTATCTGATTTCGCTTAACAGAACCGACCTCAGGGAGATGTGCATGGTCCTAACCGGCCACGGATTCTTCCAGAGACATATATCGTTGCAAACCGGTTGCCCTCCCACCTGCCCCTTCTGTGGCATAGGAGAGGAGACCGCGGAGCATCACGTCACCTTCTGCCCTTACTTCAACAAGGCGCGGCACAAATACCTCGGCCACCCCCAGCGGATGGACGAGCTGACCACCGCGGACAATATCCGAGACCTCCGCGCCTTCGTCCGGGACTCCGGCCGGATGAGGGTCGCCGATGCCTCCACTGCGGACCTGCCGACTACTGGCGGGGACTGGGCGCACCCCCAAGGCTAATCCTTGTGCTCTTTTACCTTGGGGTTGCGATAGGGGCCTCGCGGCCTATTCGCGGCGCCTGCGCCCCCCGTCAGTAGTAAGTAAGTAAGTAAGCTGTAATCAGCGTTATCGAAGCTGTAATCAGTCTTTGTGAAACTGTAGTCAGTGTTTGTAAAACTGTAATCAATGCTTGTAAAACTATAATCAGTGTTTGTAAAGCTGCAATCAGTGTTTGCAAAGCTGCAATCAGTGTTTGCAAAGCTGTAATCAGTGTTTGTAAAGCTGTAATCAGTGTTTGTAAAGCTGCAATCAGTGTTTCAAAGCTGTAATCAGTGTTTGTAAAGCTGTAATCACTGCTTGTGAAGCTGTAATCAGTGTTTGTAAAGCTGTAATCAGTGTTTGTAAAGCTGTAATCAGTGTTTGTAAAGCTGCAATCAGTGTTTGTAAAGCTGTAATCAGTGTTTGTAAAGCTGTAATCACTGCTTGTGAAGCTGTAATCAGTGTTTGTAAAGCTGTAATCAGTGTTTGTAAAGCTGTAATCAGTGCTTGTAAAACTGTAATCAGTGTTTGTAAAGCTGCAATCAGTGTTATCGAAGCTGTAATCAGCGTTTGTAAAGGTGTAATCAGTGTTTGTAAAGCTGTAATCAGTGTTTGTAAAGCTGTAATCACTGCTTGTGAAGCTGTAATCAGTGTTTGTAAAGCTGTAATCAGTGTTTGTAAAGCTGCAATCAGTGTTTGTAAAGCTGTAATCACTGCTTGTGAAGCTGTAATCAGTGTTTGTAAAGCTGTAATCAGTGTTTGTAAAGCTGCAATCAGTGTTTGCAAAGCTGTAATCAGTGTTTGTGAAACTGTAAACAGTGTTTGTAAAACTATAACCAGTGTTTGTAAAACTGTAATCAGTGTTCGTAAAGCCGCAATCAGTGTTTGTAAAACTGTAATCAGTGTTTGTAAAAATGTAACCAGTGTGTTTTTGAGTGCTTTAAATGAGTTATTAACGTCTATAAAGTAATCGTTTTTTAAAAAGCGGTGAAATTGGCGGTAGAAACCACACCGAAGCGCAAAGTTCGCAGCTAGGGAGCAATTAGACACGAGTATTAGTGAGAGGCATAGAAAATGAAGGGCTTTGCTCTACTCTGTTACTTTTTGAAATGGCACCACTGCTTGAATCGACAGTTGAATAGTTTCCTATAGCTTGCTGTACAAATCGTACATTTGGACTTATAAAGCCTTCTATTTTTAGCTCAACGCCGCTACATCACGTGCAGCATACGCTGTGTCTTGCGAACTCCTGTGTCCCTTACCCCCTGAGACAGGCTACACAGAGAGGGGCAGAAAACACGTCACTAGTACATGTACGAACGTAGGTAGGTAGAAAGAAGTAGACAGTATTAAGCCTTATTACTCGTACGCTTTCCAACTGAACCGTTTCTTTCTTGTGCAGCAACGAGAATTGGTTGATATTTTTTAAACAAATCTTTTCTCTCGAGTTTTTAAATTCAACAGCCTACGCATGGTCAGTTGTACCGCAACTGCGCCGTAACGACTTTTGCAGTTTGTACCCCCTGGCGATATTTAAACTATTTTTTAATATTCGTGTGCGTCAATCGCTGTGTGTTTTTCTTTTGGTTTGAGTTCGTCCACTTGTTTCAGATTGCGATAAGTCTTGGCGAGCGAGGGAAAGAGAGATAGATCAGCAAAGCAGCCTCTAGTGGTGCGTGGTACACGTAGATAAGCCATAGGTATAGGATATATAAGCCGGAAAATGGCCGATCAAGAGTTGCCAAACGAGCAGCAAAGTCCATTAGTAGCCAGCGTTTACACTGCCGCGAATCAGCCAGAAGGTGCAGAAACTGCTTCAACCGCAATGGGTCGAATGCCTGCTAACGAAGATGAGACTGGATTCGGTTACGTGAAATCCGCAGCCAGGTGCGAGAAGACGCCGAGAAAGAATTTAAGCTTGAGCTACGATTATTACGAATATTTTGTGTATTCTCAGGTGAGTTTTGACTTTGAGTTCTGAAGACCCTGTAGTATACAGAGAGCTGGATTCTGGTAAACTGCTGGAAGACACTGTAGTATACAGAGAGCTGGATTCTGGTAAACTGCTGGAAGACACTGTAGTATACAGAGAGCTGGATTCTGGTAAACTGCTGGAAGACACTGTAGTATACAGAGAGCTGGATTCTGGTAAACTGCTGGAAGACACTGTAGTATACAGAGAGCTGGATTCTGGTAAACTGCTGGAAGACACTGTAGTATACAGAGAGCAGGATTCTGGTAAACTGCTGGAAGACACTGTAGTATACAGAGAGCAGGATTCTGGTAAACTGCTGGAAGACCCTGTAGTTATATTTTATGGAAAACAACAAAGAGATATTTGAGTATTTTTGACAAATCCATGTGAGACCTTGAATCATGTATTGAACCGATTTGCTCAAACCCAATTCTAAATGTTCAGTGCCTGCCATCATGGCTCATGCTCGTCCTGCGCTTCATCATGGGCGGCGTCTGCGTGTCCGTGTTCCTCTACATCACATTCTCGCAGCCATTCGTCAACTTTGTGCCTGACAACTCTACGGATTCCAACAGCGGCGCCTCGGACGTAACATTTTTAGACAGCGGCAACGATACAACGACAAAGCCGCCGACCGTGTTCAAACGCCATTTCTTTCTGTGCTATTTGACCATCTGGAGCTACCTAGTGATTACAATTTACTTTATAGTTGCCATTGTGAACACTGTCACACTCTGGCTGTGCTCCGGTGGTCAGACATCGGCGAGTCTCGGTGCCACTTTATCTGTTCAGCGCTACAGCTTGTCAGCCAGCGGATTCAAGTCGACGGACAATCTGATGGGCAGTCGAGGCGATCCGGACTCAGCCTTGGCTGGCGACTCGAGTCCGCGTCAGGTCGGACTCCGGCTGCAGTGGCTCCTGTGCGGCATCGCCGCCAATGCTGCCCTGCTTGTCACCGGAGCATACTTTGGCGTGCTCTACCCAATGATCCAGAAGGCTAATCCCGGACCTATCAATCCTATCGACGTTCTAGTGCACGCATTTAATTCAGTTTTCATGTTCACCGAAGTTCTGTTCTCCGGAGTGCCAGTCAGACTGGTGCACGTGATCTACACGGCATTGTACGGCCTGGTCTACAGTGCGTTCAGCCTGCTGTACTGGCTGCCGGATCACAGCAATGTCATCTACCCGGTACTGCTGGATTGGAACCACGTTGGTTTAACCATCGGCATGATGTGTCTGCTTCTGTTCGTTGGCCTGCCAGTCATCCAGCTGCTTTGGTGGCTGATCTACCTGGCGCGATGCTACGTTGCCGGCTCGTTGCTAAACGGTCGCCATTCCTCTTCGTCTTGGAGTCCAGACGGTCTAAGGGTTTAATTTAGTTTCAACAAGCCTTTCATGCCTAGATGATTCTCTATATGCGTTCTATCAATGACGTCAATTTTTTGTTTTTGTCGATACAGATTGGTCGGGAAAGTTTTATGTAAAATTTTGCCAAAACTGTTGAAACTCCCTAAACCTCCTTGGTTCTTGATGAGTAGTAGGAGTTGGCAAACTTCGGGCCGCGAAGCCTCTCAATCCGGCCCTGGAGTCCTTCGACACTTCACAATAGCAATCCGGTCCGCTTAAGTTCGTCTCTTCTCAGCTCTCTTCTCTCTTCTCTCATCTCTTTCTCTCATTATCTGGGCCCCATGTAAAAGTCTGCCGACCCCTGCCCTAAGCAATAATTTAAGAGACTAAGCTCACCGTAAACACCTTATAGTTTTTTCTAACATTTTCGAGCCCTCGTGCAAGCCTTCATAATACTGTTCCATTTTATTCAATAGTTTTTTAGCATCGAAATTCAGTGGTTATACGGTAAATTAAAAGGCTATATTTTAATACCTTTTGATACCTGTTTCTGTCAAACTGAATTTGGGGTCTTTTTGTGAATGCAAAAGTACACCCTGAGTATATATTTTTAATTAGCGCCAAGTTACAATGGAAAATATGTTACCTCATTTTCCTTTCGAACCAGATTTGTGCAACAATTTGTTTTGTTAAATCTGCGAATAAAATTACAAGTACTACTGATTTCAGTAATGTAAAAATCTAGATTTCGGTTGCTCACTTTGAAAAAATGCTTTTATCCTGAAAAAAAATTGGTTACTTTTTAACGATACAGAATTATGCTCGCTGGCTTGATCTTGTTTACTACATGTACTTCAGAACTTTGCTTGACCACGGAACGCTCTAAGAAAAAAGACTACGATGGCCCCAGGGTGACAACAAGCCCTCCTGCAACTACATGTATTAAATAGTTAATTACTGAACGTTGTTTTTTAGCAAACCTGTTTGTACCTGTCTGCACCGTTTCAACGAACGAGTTGCGCTACGAGACTAATAATACGCATCGAAAGTGCAGCCCTGATGATAACATAGGAACATACAGACGAATTCCTACCGCTTTCCACGGTTACCAACCACCCCAAATGCAGCCGTATATAATGCACGAATATTTTGTTTATTGCCAGGGAGAAAACTTCGGTTTCCCGAAAGAGGATTTTGATTGCCGATTCGGAATCGTGGATTAACGGTCAAGAAAATGTCTTACAATGCGCCCCTACACATGCAGAGGGGCGCATCTCCTGAATTCATCCCATCCTTACTAAGCCCTCGATGTGCTGCTGCATTTGCACACGAGCCAGACTAGTCTAGACCTTCAGGCAGGGGGCCACGCAGTCTGCGCATCGGCAAATTGGTGACATTTTACTGCGCTGGAAAGCAAGGAGACATGGCGACCGCGGTTACTGTTAGCTGTTAATGCCAATAGAAAACTTACAGTAAAGTACAAACGTGACGAATCGAAGCTCTGTAGAAATAATAGGCGAAAATCTATCTATATGTATTAAAAAATCATGCTTCGTAGCTTTTTGCCTCTGGCGTAATGCGTGTATCCATCCTAAAATATGAATTGAGCCTTCTTAAAGGGTATCAGGATCACTAAGACGGTGTCAGTATCCCTAAGAAGATGTCAGAATCTCCAAAAGGGTTTCAGAGTCTCTAAGAGGATGTCAGAGTCTACAAAAGGGTTTCAGAGTCTCTAAGAGGATGTCAGAGTCTCCAAAAAGGGTGCCAGGGTCCCTAAGAGGATGTCAGAGTCTCCAAAAGGGTTTCAGGGTCCCTAAGAGGATGTCAGAGTCTACAAAAGGGTTTCAGAGTCTCTAAGAGGATGTCAGAGTCTACAAAAGGGTTTCAGAGTCTCTAAGAGGATGTCAGAGTCTCCAAAAGGGTTTCAGGGTCCCTAAGAGGATGTCAGAGTCTCCAAAAAGGGTGCCAGGGTCTCTAAGAGGATTCAGAGTCTACAAAAAAGGGTGTCAGTGTCTCTAAGAGGATGTCAGAGTCTCCAAAAGGGTTTCAGGGTCCCTAAGAGGATGTCAGAGTCTCCAAAAAGTGCCAGGGTCTGTAAAAGGATATCAGAGTCTACAAAAGATTGTCAGGGTCTCTAAGAGGATGTCAGAGTCCCGAAAAAGTTGTCACAGTCTCTAAGATGGTTTCAGAGTGTGCTCTATAAAGTTTTCGGTCGTCAGCTGTGCAAGTCAATTTCCCGAATCTTCCTAGATCGCTTGAAGTTCGATTCGTGCAAAAAATAAAATGTTTTTTACAACACACTTGCAATCTTGTTTTATTATGACCGATCCACCACCCCGAAATACTATACTATTTGGCTTACAATTCTTTAATGTATGATGCTTTGCGTGTAAACTATCCAGATCGAAATATCTCCAATACTTAGCTAATTTGATTTTATTGCCGTGCAATCAAATTTGTTTTGACTATAAGTTTAAGTATTTCATATATAGTTTATGCCCTTTTGAAGGGAAAGGGGAATAGAAAGTCAGACAGACAGACAGAATATTAAAAGGAGAATATAAGATTATTTCAACTGGTTACGCACTGTTTATAGCCACAACCGAATACACACTGTTTATGGTGATGAATGATTACACTCTGTTTATGGTAAATTGATGATTAGACATTGTCTATGGCCACAAATGATTACACACTGTCTATGGCCTCAACTGATTGTAAATACACTGTCTATGGTCTCTACTGATTACGCACTGTCTATGGTCTCAACTGATTACACACTGTCTATGGCCTCAACTGATTGTAAATACACTGTCTATGGTCTCTACTGATTACGCACTGTCTATGGTCTCAACTGATTACACACTGTCTATGGCCTCAACTGATTGTAAATACACTGTCTATGGTCTCTACTGATTACGCACTGGCTATGGTCTCTACTGATTACACACTGTCTATGGTAAATAGATGATTACACACGGTTTATGGCCTCAACTGATTACACATAATGATCAAAACTGGTTGAAATGCGTACTTTTAAAGGCTTCTCCGTGTTAGATAAAGTTCACAGTAAACTAATCTAATAAATTTACACTGAACGGAATGCACACTTAAATAAGTTTTCTGCATTTCTAACCCAACAAAATTGTATTCCGCAAGGTACATCCATATTTTCTTATAATTACAAGCAGTGCAGACCTACTGCAGCTTCACACCGGGTGTGTTTGACAGCTGCTGATGCGAACTAACAGATAAAAAGAGCCGACATTGTAGGCAAGGCCCCCTCCTAAGGTGGCTTCAGAGTGGCTCTGGGCGCAATGTAGGAATTGGTTCGGCCGCGCAAAAGAGGTCAGAAAATGATCGAACATCTCGAGGCGGCTTTATGTTCAGCCTTTCATATCCTGTTTCTCACGTTGCTTTGCTATTGTGCAGTAATACAGGTATAGTATAGTTGGCTGAAGGAAAATAAGGAAAATAGGCGCAATTCATGCTTCTGAGGGTGTAAGGTAAAGTTCTTCTACCAATTTTTATTGCCCAACTGTGAGTTTTTTGGCAAAGAAGATGCTGTTTGAAGCAGTTTTTCTGGAATTATCCGTACAGGTGTATAATTTGCAGGTGAGGATTCTTATCTGATAACTAGCAGGTGAGGGTTCTTATCTGATAACTAGCAGGTGAGGATTCTTATCTGATAACTAGCAGGTGAGGATTCTTATCTGATAACTAGGAAGGTGAGGGTTCTTATCTGATAACTAAGAAGGTGAGGGTTCTTATCTGATAACTAAGAAGGTGAGGGTTCTTATCTGATAACTAGCAGGTGAGGATTCTTATCTGATAACTAGGAAGGTGAGGGTTCTTATCTGATAACTAGCAGGTGAGGGTTCTTATCTGATAACTAGCAGGTGAGGATTCTTATCTGATAACTAGGAAGGTGAGGGTTCTTATCTGATAACTAGCAGGTGAGGATTCTTATCTGATAACTAGGAAGGTGAGGGTTCTTATCTGATAACTAGCAGGTGAGGGTTCTTATCTGATAACTAGCAGGTGAGGATTCTTATCTGATAACTAGGAAGGTGAGGGTTCTTATCTGATAACTAGCAGGTGAGGATTCTTATCTGATAACTAGGAAGGTGAGGGTTCTTATCTGATAACTAGCAGGTGAGGATTCTTATCTGATAACTAAGAAGGTGAGGGTTCTTATCTGATAACTAGCAGGTGAGGATTCTTATCTGATAACTAGCAGGTGAGGATTCTTATCTGATAACTAGCAGGTGAGGATTCTTATCTGATAACTAGGAAGGTGAGGATTCTTATCTGATAACTAGGAAGGTGAGGGTTCTTATCTGATAACTATAGCAGGTGAGGATTCTTATCTGATAACTAGCAGGTGAGGGTTCTTATCTGATAACTAGCAGGTGAGGATTCTTATCTGATAACTAGCAGGTGAGGATTCTTATCTGATAACTAGGAGGTGAGAATTCTTATCTGATAACTGGCACTAATAAAATAAATTGATTATTTATAAATTATTCTTATCGCTACAATAACCATGTTTTGGGCGGCAGTAACAGGCAACAAGCGCACTTGCATTGCCCATTATGTTTGCCTTCGAAACTTCTTCAAAAGTCCTGCAAAATTTCAATAACATCCAAGAGAATCTGGATTGTATCGCACCGATATAAAACTGAATGGTTGCAAGAGCTTTTGAACAATCAGTTAATCTATAAAATATCAATAGCCTGAGAAACATGTTTTTTATTTTGCGTGCCTGTTTTTTGTCTAACACTTAGCGTTGCATAACCGTGCACTGAATAACTTTTTTTTAACGTTGTGCTTTCTCCTTGCTACATTCTTACTAAGTTGTTTTTTGCGCTCTGGTTGATTTAACCGTCCTCTGAATGTTAAGCATAAAATTTCAGTTCGGTGCACCCTCTCCAAGACAATGAGTCTGGCGCCTCTCCCACTCCAAGACAATGAGTCTGGCGCCTCTCCCACTCCAAGACAATGAGTCTGGCGCCTCTCCCACTCCAAGACAATGAGTCTGGCGCCTCTCCCACTCCAAGACAATGAGTCTGGCGCCTCTCCCACTCCAAGACAATGAGTCTGGCGCCTCTCCCACTCCAAGACGATGAGTCTGGCGCCTCTCCCACTCCAAGATAATGAGTCTGGCGCTTCCCCCACTCCAAGACAATGAGTCTGGCGCCTCTCCCACTCCAAGACAATGAGTCTGGCGCCTCTCCCACTCCAAGATAATGAGTCTGGCGCCTCTCCCACTCCAAGACAATGAGTCTGGCGCCTCTCCCACTCCAAGACGATGAGTCTGGCGCCTCTCCCACTCCAAGATAATGAGTCTGGCGCTTCCCCCACTCCAAGACAATGAGTCTGGCGCCTCTCCCACTCCAAGACAATGAGTCTGGCGCCTCTCCCACTCCAAGACGATGAGTCTGGCGCCTCTCCCACTCCAAGATAATGAGTCTGGCGCTTCCCCCACTCCAAGACAATGAGTCTGGCGCCTCTCCCACTCCAAGACAATGAGTCTGGCGCCTCTCCCACTCCAAGACAATGAGTCTGGCGCCTCTCCCACTCCAAGACAATGAGTCTGGTGCCTCTCCCACTCCAAGACAATGAGTCTGGCGCCTCTCCCACTCCAAGACAATGAGTCTGGCGCCTCTCCCACTCCAAGACAATGAGTCTGGCGCCTCTCCCACTCCAAGACAATGAGTCTGGCGCCTCTCCCACTCCAAGACGATGAGTCTGGCGCCTCTCCCACTCCAAGATAATGAGTCTGGCGCTTCCCCCACTCCAAGACAATGAGTCTGGCGCCTCTCCCACTCCAAGACAATGAGTCTGGCGCCTCTCCCACTCCAAGACAATGAGTCTGGCGCCTCTCCCACTCCAAGACAATGAGTCTGGCGCCTCTCCCACTCCAAGACAATGAGTCTGGCGCCTCTCCCACTCCAAGACAATGAGTCTGGTGCCTCTCCCACTCCAAGACAATGAGTCTGGCGCCTCTCCCACTCCAAGACAATGAGTCTGGCGCCTCTCCCACTCCAAGACAATGAGTCTGGCGCCTCTCCCACTCCAAGACAATGAGTCTGGCGCCTCTCCCACTCCAAGACGATGAGTCTGGCGCCTCTCCCACTCCAAGATAATGAGTCTGGCGCTTCCCCCACTCCAAGACAATGAGTCTGGCGCCTCTCCCACTCCAAGATAATGAGTCTGGCGTTTCCCCCACTCCAAGACAATGAGTCTGGCGCCACCAAAGCAATAGGTCTGGCGCCACCAAAGCAACAGGTCTGGCGCCACCAAAGCAATAGGTCTGGCGCCACTAAAGCAATAACAAATCGCATTATCAGCGCTAAATTCAAACCAATCCCTAACTAGAAAAGATTCGCTCACCCTGGTGACGAACAGCCTACTGGCCTCCTGCAGTCCCCCAGCCAGACGGAAGCCCCAGGCCACATCGCTAGACAGCCGCTGCAAACAGAGACTTGTCCTGGAGACACAGTTTCTCGAGGCCATAAATGCAAGTTCAGTTAGGTCGCTAGTTTGACAATAATTCTCAACTTTGTTGGCGCGCCACTTTCGCTTAGTGCGTTGGTCTTATTTATCCGCTGCGAACTGCGAACTGCATCGAACCGCAAAGGAAAGTAAAGAGGACGTGTTGCCGCGAATGGAGTGAGGCCGAGGGAAAACCATGAAGGTTGGCTTAGCGGGGGGGGGTTCCGAAGCGAATATGGCGCTCTACCCTCTCCCCTCTGACCCCTCTACCCCTCCGTCGCCCCTGTCTGCGCCACCCATCAGCCCCAGCTTCCCAATGCAAGCCACTCTGCATCTGCAATCTACTATACTTTGCTTTCCAATTTATAGAAAAGTTTTCCATCGCCGAAAAAGCATTTTCCTTCTTCTTAGTAGATCCATCCTCCTCTATTTACTCCCCCATTTTCGGCCACTGTCTCTCGCTATGTCTGCTTTGCTTCCATCTCTGCTGCTGCTGAACTACCGGCACACAGTCTATTAAAGTGACCCAGCCAATTGTGAGCTGAATGCCAGCGGTTCCTGCTTTTAGTGCACCATTCGCAAAAATGCTTCCCACATGCCAAGCTAGGTAGTTAGGTACTGGATAGATAGATAGATAGATAGATAGATAGATAGATAGATAGATGGATAGATAGATAGATAGATAGATAGATAGATAGATAGATAGATAGATAGATAGATAGATAGATAGATAGATAGATAGATAGATAGATAGATAGATAGATAGATAGATAGATAGATAGATAGATAGATAGATAGATAGATAGATAGATAGATAGACAGATAGATAGATAGATAGATAGATAGATAGATAGATAGATAGATAGATAGATAGATAGATAGATAGATAGATAAATAGATAAATATTTCTACTTTATGAGTCCTGAATGCGTCATTGTGTCATTTAATGACTGCGCTTTGAATGACCTCTTGTGACAAGTTGTTCTAAAATTAGACTGTATCTGATAGTTGTGAGCTTTACATACGAGCCGTATCTTCAAGTTGTGTTGCTTTTTAAATAGAAATCTCATATCATCATCTGCGCAATTGCACATGTTGCACTTATTCTCCAATGGATTCTCCAATGAATCTTGTGTTTTACCGGGAGTGGGTGGGGATTAGCTGTCCCCGATTGACCCCCCTGGGTCAGCCACTGAGTAAAGTGCTCTCTCCCTCCAAATTTACCTAACTGAAGTTTCAAAAATGCCTTTCAGGTAAAAAAGTTTTCTATCTTAAACGCCGCACATTGCAGAGTAAAATTTATGGCCACAATATTTTGACACTTTGTCCAACAAAACTGTTCTTATTGCTACACTTTTGCTATAAGACACAAACACGTGTGAAACTCTGACCTACATGTATATACCCTCGCCCTACGCTCGATGTCGAAGGTAAGGGTTTAGGGTCGCAGCAGTCGGTATTGCTG
Source organism: Macrostomum lignano (assembly GCA_002269645.1). Taxonomy (NCBI): domain Eukaryota; kingdom Metazoa; phylum Platyhelminthes; family Macrostomidae; genus Macrostomum; species Macrostomum lignano. The sequence continues at coordinate 92,400 of NIVC01001378.1, forward strand.
CCACATCTGGCCACAAACAGCGGTGTAGGAGGTCACAGCGAAACTCCGTCATCGCTCTACCTTGCCGGGCCAGAATCCAGCTGCCTGCCAACCCGCGCTTTGCCATAGCAACAGATGCATAGATAGAGCCAGCGAGGGAGACAGATAGACTTGAACCCTGTGCAGAAAGTCGGCGCGTCCCCAATGCATCCCCAATGCGAACAAATTGCAGACAGCTGCTGCAATGCATTGTGCACGCGAGCTTCCCGGATGAATAACCATCTTATTGTACGTTGATAATCGCGTTAATTCGTTCTACAGGATTATTGCACTAATACAAAATTACGTCCATACCCCATTTTTCAATTGCAAAACACGTAATAAGGTACCCGTCAGAAATTTTATTACGCACATACTATATTTTTCTATTAAAAATCAAGTAGTAAGGAACCGAACCAAATGGTAGAGTATTCTACAGGAATTTCAACTACACTGCACGGTACCCACAAATAATTCAAAAGAAGAAAAGAGCCCAAGTCCGATCAACTGACCAACTTGTCCAAAAACGCATTTTCAGTATATTTCTAAACCAAGCGAATCAAAATAATTCCCCCACTCTTCGTCCACGCCCCCCCCCCCTTAAATTTGAGGATCTCGGCGACGCACCCGCGGCGGAGCGCGCATGTATACCATCTTAAAACTATTCGCAGTCTCGTCCACCCGGAATCTGGCCACACACTCAATGGACTCGGAGCCATCGGACTCCAAGTGACGGCAGTAGCCAGCACCGTCCAAAGAAGTGCAGCGGCGGTCGGATGGTAGTCCCCACGCCGTCGCTCGTACCCCCGTCCCGTGTCGTCCGAGTAGATTAATTCCCTCCGCCCGGCACACCGTCCTGATTTCATCAATCCGGGCGTTCGTCATCAGCCGCCGCGGCGTATAAGCAGTCGCCACGCACACGCCCTGGCCACGGTGTCAAGCACCTGCGTCAGTGGAAGCCCGGCCTGCTGTCCTTCCAGGCGCATGCGCTGGATCTGCGCGCGAAGCGCAACAACCGAGGGGTTCTGGCACCACTCATACCGTACTTACCGCGCCAACGTTTTGAAAATTGCCCGGCGGGAGGAGCAGGGTGCAGCTCCACTCGGGGTCGGCTCATGACGCTCGTTTGATTCGGCCATTGCAAAGATGTAGGTCCAATCTCACCGTAAAAATGTAGGTCTAATCTCACCATCTGTGGGCAACTCTGACTCTGAGCCGACCATCCGCTCGATTATATGTCAGTGTGGACTCAATGTGGACCCGGGGCGGGGGCGCGGCTCGAGGATGAAGGGGGAAAGTCCAGCTGCGCCCCTCCCCGCCCTCATGCGCCCAAGAAACCGAAGCCTGCAGCAACGACCAGCTGGCCCTCCGCGCCCCTCCCCACCCTCATGCGCCCAAGAAACCGAAGCCTGCAGCAACGACCAGCTGGCCCTCCGCGCCCCTCCCCACCCTCATGCGCCCAAGAAACCGAAGCCTGCAGCAACGACCAGCTGGCCCTCCGCGCCCCTCCCCACCCTCATGCGCCCAAGAAACCGAAGCCTGCGGCAACGACCGGCTGGCCCGGCTGAAGGCCCTTTCCAGCCAGTTGGGCGACCGGCTGGACTTTCACTTAGCGAGATAGTAATACAATAGAGCACCTGACCCCACGTGGGCGGCCTGTGGACTCTCAACTTAGCGAGACAGTATTACAATAGAGCAGAGCTCGCGTGCGTGGGCCGGAAAGCACCATTATTTTCTCCAAACTGCCCAAGTTATTTAACCAGCCTGCCGAACGGATTTGTTTGTCGACCATAGAATTCTAGATAACTAACTGGAAGCGAAGGCTTTTTTGGGGGGCGGACACAACCGGGCCGAGTGGGAGCCTGCATGTTTTCTGGCTGCCTTATTCAACACTAATGTTTTCACTAATAATTGGCTGCTGTTATTAAGAGTAATATTTAATTCTTTAAGTTTATTTTTTTAATTAACAAGTCAGTGCTTATTAAGAGTCACTAAAGGTATTTGTGACATATCTTAACAAAACTAATATTTTTGCAAAGCCGCAAAGTAAACACATAGGATCAGTAAAAAATCATAGTATGAACATAAATTAGCTGCTTAATCTAATCTATGAAGAAGATGCATCGCGGTACCATCGCCACTGCATCGCGGTACTTTCCGGCGATCGATTTCACCTGATGCATCGCGGTCAAACTCGACGATTTCGTCGAGTCTCTTCCTGCCGACCGTCGAACGCGCCCAGCGCCAGCTGGACCAGCTTGTGAGCGTTGCTGCGAGCGTCGGCCTGGGGGTCAACACGCAGAAGACCGTCGTGCTTCGAATACCGAGACGCTGACAGGCAGGTGTCGAAGCTTCCGCACTGTCAGCAGTTCGTCTGCCTCGGCGGTCTGCAGACCATGGTGCTTGATGTTCCAGAGGACCTAGCACGTCGCCGTGGACTTGCTTGGGTTGCCTTCCGTTTCGTGAGGGCTGTCCTGCAGTCCGAGGCCCTGCCTGACCGCCAGAGGGCGGCGTTGTTCAAGGCGGTGATCGAGACCGTCCTGTTGTACAACACCGAGACCTGGACACTGACGGATTCGCTCGAACAGCAGGTCAATGCGGCGCACGCTGGCCTGTCTTTAAGATCGGCTGCGAGCACGTCACCAATGCGGGCTATATCGCCGCACTGGCCTGTCCCTTCCCAGCAAACTTTTGCGCCGTCCACGACTCCAGCTGGCAGGCCACATCATCCGAGCCGAGTCCTAAAGTCCACAGCCGGTGCAGGAAGTGCTGCTGCTGTCGCTGCAGGCACCCTACCGGCGGGACAGGCACGCAGTCTGTGTTTCGTCGACTTCTTGCCGGCTAATGCCGGCGCCCCGGACTCTGCCGGCGGTGCGGCCGGCGGTTCGCGCCCAGGACCTGAAACGTGTGACGTTGTCCTTGTCTCTCATGACCATGACTCGCTGGAATGGCTGACAGCGCATTTTGTTGTTGTATGGAGGGCACACCGGCACACCATCATTCCTTATTCAGAGTGTCGCTGTTTCTCCTGCGCTCACTAAGAATATTGTGACGTTGTGTGAAAATCGGTGGCAATAAAGTGCAACAGTTGAGATTCTGTCCTGGGTTGGTTGGTAGTTTACCCTTCGAATTCGTTGCGACCATTCTTCAAATAGTTGAAAATCATGCAAAGGAAGCACATGAGAAAATATTCTGCTTTCTGCTCCTGAAGATTGAACCGCTGGATTTTTATTTGTAGTTGCATATCCAGATCCAGACCTGTAGTTGTAAGCTGCGTATTTATAAACCATTCTTTTTCTCTGACTATAGTCTCTGATATAGCATGCATCATATCGAATCTTTATAAATTTTTCATTTAGGGTGAAGTGGAGAAGGCATCCTCAAAAGCATGCGAGCAAATGTACACCCAATGTGCATGCGTTCAGCTTTCAAGTGGGGGGCCTGTTACCCCGTGTGCATCACAGACAAAGAAACAGCACTGATTTACCGGGGATCTTCCTTCCCAGTTTATGGCCGCCCGTTAGCGGAGCCCATCCCACGCTAAAAATAGCCCGTTAGCGGGGTCCGCCCCACGGTGGGGTGGGCTCCCTTAGCGCGGGCCAGCCCACAATGGTTAGGATATGCCATTGCGGGGCTGTGGAGAAGCAGACGCCAGAACTTGACTCGCATTGGTTGTCAAGATACATGGCACTAATTCAAAATAGAAAAAAAACTTTTTTTTCGGCTCCATTGAGTGAGAACTAAATGCATTGACCTTGCCAGGGCGCTAAAATTGGCGCCCAAAGGCTGAAATTGGCGCCGGTATATTAAACTTGGCGCCCAGAAGTAGCAAGCTGATATATGCTGCCACTTCTACGCTCGTTGGCACATTCCAGCGCTGATTTGGGGATCCTGGCGCCGATTTGGTGATCCTGGCGCCAAATTTGACTTTAGGCGCCAAATTGAGCTTTCCCGCGCCAATTTGAGCTATCCTGCGCCGATTTGAGCTTTCTAGCGCCAATTTGAGCTTTCCAGCGCTAGTTAAGGTCTTCTCAAGCTGATTTCAGCATTCCGGCGCTAATTCGGCGATCCTGGCGCCGATTTGGTGATCCTGGCGCCAAATTTGACTTCCAGCGCCAATTTGAGCTTTCCCGCGCCGATTTGCGCTATCCTGCGCCGATTTGAGCTTTCTAGCGCTGGTTTAGGTTTTCTTGAGCTGATTTCAGCATTCCGGCGCTGATTCAGCGATCCTGGCGCCGATTTGATGATCCTGGCGCCGATTCGGCGATCCTGGCGCCAAATTTGACTTTCGGCCCCAATTTGAGCTTTACCGCGCCAAGTTAAGCTTTCCAGCGCTGGTCCGGGCTTTATGGCGCTGATTTCAGCATTCCAACGCTGATTTGGCGATCCTCGCGCCGATTTAGTGATCCTGGCGCCAAATTTGACTTTCGGCGCCAAATTGAGCTTTCCCGCGCAAATTTGAGCTATCCTGCGCCGATTTGAGCTTTCTAGCGCTGATTTGAGCTTTCTAGCGCTGGTTTAGGTTTTCTTGAGCTGATTTCAGCATTCCGGCGCTGATTCAGCGATCCTGGCGCCGATTTGGTGATCCTGGCGCCAAATTTGACTTCCGGCGCCAATTTGAGCTTTCCCGCGCCTATTTGAGCTTTCCAGCGCTGGTCCGGGCTTTTTAGCGCTGATTTGGCGATACTGGCGCCGATTTGGTGATCCTGACGCCAAATTTGACTTCCGGTGCCAATTTGAGCTTTCACGCGCCAATTTTAGCTATCTTGCGCCGATTTGAGCTTTCCAACGCTGGTCCGGGCTTTTTGGCGCTGTTTTCAGCATTCCGGCTCTTATTCAGCGATCCTGGCGCCGATTTGGTGATCCTGGCGCCAAATTTGACTTCCCGCGCCAATTTGAGCTATCCTGCGCCGATTTGAGCTTTCTAGCGCTGGTCTGGGCTTTTTGGCGCTGATTTTAGCATTCCGGCGCTGATTCGGTGATCCTGGCGCCGACCGGCGCTGATTTGGTGATCCTGGCGCCAAATTTGACTTCCGGCGCCAATTTGAGCTATCCTGCGCCAATTTGAGCTATCCCGCGCCGATTTGAGCTTTCTAGCGCTGGTTTCAGCTCTCTAGCGCTGGTTTAGGTTTTCTCGAGCGGATTTCAGCATTCCGGCGCTGATTCGGCGATCCCTGGCGCCGATTTGGTAATCCTGGCGCCAAATTTGACTTCCGGCGCCAATTTGAGCTTTCCCGCGCCGATTTGAGCTTTCCAGCGCCGATTTGAGCTTTCCGAGCGTTTTTGGGCTTTAAGGCATGACTTCAGGGATCGGCGCAGATTTATATCTATTTGGCACTATAAAAATCAAAAGTGTCATTTTCGGACTTGTTATTGTTTATTGTTTTGTTATTGATTATTTTTCAATAAGGTATACTCCATCTAGATCACTATTTGCTGAGAGTTCAGGATCTACTAAATATCGTTACTCAGCAACATTGAAAAGTCGCCACTCTATGCGCCAGAGAGTAATATATTATTAGTGAGTGAGTTAAAATATTATAAATAAAAGATATGATATAAACTAATCAAGGTAGCTTTAATCCAGTGGTTCTCAATCTATGGGTCGCGACCCCCAGTGGGGTTGCGTGACCATTTTCTGGGGGTCGCAGCACGAAGAAATGTGTGAGTTTGTCATACATAATAATGCATTACATGTATATTAATTTTAAAAGGGGTCGCGAACATTAAAAATGATGCAAGTGAATAAATTGGGGTCGCCTGAAAAAAAGGTTGAGAACCGCTGCTTTAATCCGTTCAACCCTCGCACACCGCTCCCCCAATTCATTCCTCAACTCAAGTCTGCCGCGTGGCGTTGCGTCACTCGCAAAGATTGAGAGACTTCACCTGCACTTTCAAAAGTGACGACCACAGACTTCTGTGATGGCGACTTTTCGATGTTGCTGAGATTTACGAAGTTATTATAATTAACTTATGATTTACTTTCACTACTTAATTGTGTAATGCCTTTGTCTTAATCTTTAACCCACTCGATGCACTGTTAGTGATGAGTTATGTTGCCACACAGAATCGCCCATATCGCTTTTATCGCTTTTTATCACCTTCCTCCAGGTCATTCAGTCATGCTACTCTCGTCCTACCCTATAGGTAGTCTGTATCTCTACCTATTGTCCTATCTCGCGATCCTCTCCTTTACAGTATATCCCACAAGGTGTAGTATATATAATGTTTGAAAGAATATTTGATGTTTGATGTTTGAATGTCTAAATGTTTGAAAGACTGCCAGAAATCATAGAACCTAGAAAAGCTCATTTTTAATCTCAATCCCCGATTCCGAATTCCATATCCCTGATTCCTCGTTTTGGAACCCGAATCCACGATTCCTAATTCCATATCCCTGATTCCTCATGTTGGAACCCGAATCCACGATTCCTAATTCCATATCCCTGATTCCTCATGTTGGAATCCGAATCCACGATTCCTAATTCCATATCCCTGATTCCTCATTTTGAAACCCGAATCCACAATTTCTAATTCCATATCCCTGATTCCTCGTTTTGGAACCCGAATCCACGATTCCTAATTCCATATCCCTGATTCCTCATGTTGGAATCCGAATCCACGATTCCTAATTCCATATCCCTGATTCCTCATTTTGAAACCCGAATCCACAATTTCTAATTCCATATCCCTGATTCCTCGTTTTGGAACCCGAATCCACGATTCCTAATTCCATATCCCTGATTCCTCGTTTTGGAATCCGAATCCACGATTCCTAATTCCATATCCCTGATTCCTCATGTTGGAATCCGAATCCACGATTCCTAATTCCATATCCCTGATTCCTCATTTTGAAACCCGAATCCACAATTTCTAATTCCATATCCCTGATTCCTCGTTTTGGAACCCGAATCCACGATTCCTAATTCCATATCCCAGATTCCTCGTTTTGGAATCCGAATCCACGATTCCTAATTCCCTATCGCTGATTCCTCATGTTGGAATCCGAATTCACGATTCCTAATTCCATATCCCTGATTCCTCATGTTGGAATCCGAATCCACGATTCCTAATTCCATATCCCTGATTCCTCATGTTGGAATCCGAATCCACGATTCCTAATTCCATATCCCTGATTCCTCATTTTGAAACCCGAATCCACAATTTCTAATTCCATATCCCTGATTCCTCGTTTTGGAACCCGAATCCACGATTCCTAATTCCATATCCCTGATTCCTCGTTTTGGAATCCGAATCCACGATTCCTAATTCCCTATCCCTGATTCCTCATGTTGGAATCCGAATTCACGATTCCTAATTCCATATCCCTGATTCCTCATGTTGGAATCCGAATCCACGATTCTTAATTCCCTTTCCAGAAGGGCATATGGCACCTTTTGCAAGAAACTTGAAAGACTGGATCGTCTATCATAATTCATAAGGCAGAGAGGAGCTTATTATGGCACCTTTTTCTAAATGTTTGAAAGACTGCCAGCTATCATAGAACCGTGAGAAGCTCATTTTTTAATCTCAATCCCCGATTCCGAATCCCTATCCCTGATTCCTCATGTTGGAATCCGAATCCACAATTTCTAATTCCATATCCCTGATTCCTCATGTTGGAATCCGAATCCACAATTTCTAATTCCATATCCCTGATTCCTCATGTTGGAATCTGAATCCACAATTCCTAATTCCATATCCCTGATTCCTCATGTTGGAATCCGAATCCACAATTTCTAATTCCATATCCCTGATTCCTCATGTTGGAATCCGAATCCACAATTTCTAATTCCATATCCCTGATTCCTCATGTTGGAATCTGAATCCACAATTCCTAATTCCATATCCCTGATTCCTCATGTTGGAATCCGAATCCACAATTCCTAATTCCATATCCCTGATTCCTCATGTTGGAATCCGAATCCACGATTCTTAATTCCATATCCCTGATTCCTCATGTTGGAATCCGAATCCACGATTTCTAATTACTTATCCCTGATAAGATGCACTTGTTTATATCCCTCAGAGGGGAATGGTGAGGGGAAGCTTCTGACGTTCTAGTTTCTTTAGCTATACAATTAAATATAGATGTAGTCTTCGCATAAATATTTATGGCACCTTTTATCGAAAGGTTTGAAAGCCTTTAATCGGTTTTTGGTAGAAGAAAATGACAAGTCAAAGTGGCTGTCAAAACATAAACTCAAGCCAGACTTGTCCACAAACGTGTCCGCAAAATTCGGCAAAAAGCCTTGGGACTGCGCCTGTATGTGTATTCTAATATCAAAACACAGCTAATAAAAGCAAAAAAAGAAGCGTCATGTATAAATGAAAGAAGCGTCATGCAAACGATCATAGAAGCGTCATGTAAACGATCATAGAAGCGTCATGTCAACAATCATGGAAGCGTCATGTAAAAAAGCATAGAAGCGTCCGGTAAAAATCATACAAGCATAATGTAATAAATCATAGAAGCGTCCTGTAAACAATCATAGAAGCGTCATGTAAAAAATCATAGAAGCGTCATGTAAACAATCATAGAAGCGTCATGTAAAAAATCATAGAAGCGTCATGTAAACAATCATAGAAGCGTCATGTAAAAAATCATAGAAGCGTCATGTAAACAATCATATAAGCGTCATGTAAACAATCATAGAAGCGTCATGTAAACAATCATAGAAGCGTCATGTAAACAATCATAGAAGCGTCATGTAAACAATCATATAAGAGTCATGTAAACAATCATAGAAGCGTCACGTAAAAATCATAAAAGCGTCCGGTAAAAATAACAGAGGCGTGATGTAGAAAAGAAAATGAGCTTTATGTAAAAATGAAAAAAGTAAAAAAATGTAAAAAAATAGAAGCATTACGTAAAAATCAATAAGCATCATGTAAAAAGAAGCGTCATGTCAAAAAGTAGCGTCATTTCAAAATAAAAGAAGAGTCACGTGAAACTGTGCTGTGACTCTTGAGGAGAATTACTAAGATGTTAAGGCTCACGGGGAATAACTGAGATGTACTCGTAAATGCTTATGAGGGATTTTTGAGATGTCTAGGTAAAATTCAGAAGCTACATGTAGTTTATTCACTTTTTTATTACATTCTTTGTTAGTTCCCCACGAGGGGCGCTAATAGAAGAAGCGTCATTTTAAACAGATGAAAGTAGATATAAAAGAAGAGTCATGTCGAAGTTAGGAGATTCATTTGGGAATCGCTACGATGTCAAGGCTTGGAGGAATTGCTATAATGCTGTAATGTTATAATGACTCTTGGGGAGAATTACTAAAATGGCAATGCTTTAGGGTTAGGGTTAGGGTTGACAGATTTTTTAAGATTTCAAGGCTTATGGGGGTCATCGCTCAGATTTCAAGGGGGAGTTTGATATGTTAAGACTTGTGGGGGGAGGAATTGCTGAGATGTCAACGCTTACAAGCGATTGCTGAGGTTATTGCAAAGAGACACTACAATCTACATGTAGTTTATTAAAAAAACTCGTACTGCATCTTTGGCTCCCCAAGGGGGGCGCTGATTGCTAGTTAAATTCTGAAAATATGAACCACGAAAAGACAGGAGCAGTTGAAACTGAAAAATAACAAAACTTAGTTCGTATCATATCGGCCATCGGGTGTTTCATAGTCTAAATCTGGGATAAAAGTAATCAAACTGGTTTTAAATAAACATTCATCTGCTTCTCATTTTCTATTAATGTTGCTATGGTGACCAAAGTATCCAGGCGATATCCAAGTGCAGGTTTGTGGTGCCCCTATGACATCGCAGCGGCCAGGCCATAGGCGTTGTACATCCTGGGCTCCAGGTCCGGCTGGACAAAGAATGCCGGCAGCCGAGTGGCCAGGCGGCAATCTCGCCCTCTGCACTCCGGCAACGGCAGAGCGCGCTAGAAGCCCTCGTAGCGATCGGGCAGAATCTGGATGAGAGTGCAAAATGTGTTTTTGACTGGTTAGTTTCGTTGCTTCGATACATGTCGGCTGTTTTGTGATATTAATTTACAGTTTCTAAGGTTGTAACTTGTTTCATCAATGATTTAACGGCCCAGCCTTGCTTGCGTCAAAAACTGTAGAATTTTAGCAAAGTAAATCAGTATGTCGATTACTAGCCAAGGTAAATTCTAGTACCTAGGAAGAAGTACCTAGGTATCCAGGTAATAAAAGTTCCTAGGGAGCGCTGGGAGGAGTGGCGCTCCCACCAGACCCCTAAATCCGCGCCCCTGGCTACAGCTGTTGCGAAATATTTTAAAAGTGTCATTTTTAGTCAGTTCAGTATACTTCAGTATTTCTGTTTTACTGAACTTTTATACTTCGCAATTCAATTTACGAGGGGTGTTAATTCAGAAGTACAATTCAGAATTTACGATACAGTTGTAATCAGATAAGGATTTATGGATTCCGACTGGGGCTATTTGTTTTAGACGAGTCAATTATGGATGGAATGTGCTTATCTGTTGTGGTAGGATGCAATGACTCACTAGGCGGCGCCGCCAAGCATCAGAACGTGGCCGCCGGCCGGCCATCGTCGCGGAACGCCATCTTAGCGGACAAAATCAGCGATGGCCTCGTTCAGCAGGGGAGGTGAACAGCGTCCCGAGTAGCCAAACCACGGCTAGCCAGCCATGAGGTCTGCTGGCAGCGGATTCTGTCACCTGCGGGTTGATTGCGGCGGATTGCGTTTAGTGCAACCTGAGCAACTGTAAATTAAAATCACAAAACAGCCGATATGTATCGAAGGGCGATATTTTTTCAGAAAGGGTATCAGAGCATCGCTTTTAACCGATACTTTTTCTGAGTATCGTGCCCAACACTGGGTAATTATTATCCCTTTTTAATTGTTTCTTTTCTACCATTTTTGTTTTATTTTCAAAGTTTTATCTTAAATACGAGCGGGTCCGAAAGATCAGTTTGCTCTAGTGTAAACAGAATTCCAAACAATATTATCGCTTTGCATAAAATGCTAACATTCAGTATCTATTTGTACTCCAGCATAAGATCAATTTATTTGACTACTTTACTCTTTATTTGACTTCCTAAACTAGAAAAGGAAATAAGATCATACAGCAACTACAGTTCAAGTATTTCAGGGCCAATGAAGTGCCAAAGGAGGCGCCAGATTGCCAGAATTTAACGAACGTGAGATTTTGAATATCCGCGTGAATTTAAATTTTGTTCAAATTCCTAATTTTTTTAACTTTGTGCGGAAATTCAAAATTTATTTTTCCGCCTTTTTTGACAATATTTACAAACGGATGCAGTATACGAGTATTCTGAAAATAAAGATAACTGCTAAAGGACAAGTCCAATCTATAGAAATTAGAAAACTGGGACTCAGCGATTCTGCGAATTAGGAAATTAGCCTGTCTGTCAATTTTAGAATATCTCGCTTAGTACCTTACTTTGCTAAGTTTGTTTTTTTTAAATCTTTTTCGTTTGAAACGAAAATGGATGGCTAGTCGTCCTCACTTCTTGCGCCTGTACTATTTTTCTTTGACCATATTTCCACCTTTAAGGTTTTGGAAGAATATACGAGGGCTGCTTAATAAGTTCGCGGAAAACCAAACTTATCTTCAAGCGAATCAAACGAAATTTTATGAACTTTTTCCTTCAGATATTGGCACCTTTCACACAAATTTTCAGCCAGTTTGGCCAAAATGTTGCGACGCAGTGGCCGAGGAAGAGATGAAACCCCCGCTCCAGTGCTGCGCCTGACTGAGCGCGACAGTCGAGTCGCAATTCTGGTCCAATTCCGGCTTGGCCTGTCTGCCTCCGAATGCTTGCAGACGCTTCAAAAAGCCCTTGAGAGTGAAGCCCCATCCCAGACGATGGTGTACAAGTGGTTCGGTCGATTCCGCTCCGGCTGTCTAGAGCTGGACGATGATGAACGTGAAGGCCGTCCAAATTCGTCCATCTCGGACACAACTGTGGCCAGTGTCCGAAAGCTGCTCGATGCAGACCGCCGAGTGACGATTCGGGAAATCGAAAAACATGTCGGGATTTCGGATTCAAGCGTCATTACTATCTTGCACGATCACCTCGGCATGAGGAAGGTGTCAGCTCGCTGGGTCCCTCATCAACTGAAGCCGGCTCAGATGCAGGCCCGCGTGGATTTGGCGAACTTCATGCTCGACAAGTTCGACGCAGGCGCCTCAAATTTGGTGGACGGCATCCTCACAGGTGATGAAACGTGGGTGTACTTTTATGATCCCGAGACAAAAGTACAGAGCAAGCAGTGGGTCGCCTTTGAGGAGGATTCGCCCTTGAAATTTCGTCGCGAGCGAAGCGTCGGCAAAGTGATGGCTGCGGTGTTTTTCCGTCGGTGCGGAATTCTGCCGCCCGTTCTGCTCGAGGAGGGAGCCACAGTGACTGGCAGCTGGTACTCCAGTGTCTGCCTGCCGCAGGTGCTGGAATTCCTGCGTCGAGAGCGGCCAAAGACCAAAGATCGCGGCATTTTCCTGCACCACGACAACGCGCCCGCTCACAGAGCCAGTGTCACGCAGCAGTTCTTGGCATCAACTGAGCTGACTCTGCTGCCGCATCCGGCCTACTGAGGGACTGCTTTGCGGCGTGGTTTCATCGGATGAAGAAATGCGTTGATCTGGCTGGGGACTATGTTGAGAAGTGCCATTAGGTTGGGCTAAGTGTGTGTAAAATTTCACGACTGTGCGATAACTATAAGTATGTTTTTCCGCGAACTTATTAAGCAGCCCTCGTAAGATTCCTAGCATATTGCAATTATAAGCTAGACATAAAAGAAAATACAATGAGTACAATGCAAATTAAGAACCAACGTTTGCTTACCTTTGGAATAAAGAAATAACGAAAGCCTTACGAGCGTATTAAGAATAAATCTCAAGATCTTAAAGATTCAACTGAGTCAAATAGTTTGATAAATGATATGTATTAAAAAGTAGAAACTATACGTTGAATGAAACGCGTTTCTTTAAAGAATACAATTCCTTGCAGCTTAAAACGAAATGCGTTCTAGGAGTTTTTTAATTTTGGGAGAGTTGGGAAAGACAAAGAGCCGTCTTCATCCAGCATACATTAATATACGAGAAATGAGTCACGGATGTGCAGTGTTTTCAGCTAGCTTCATTGCTAGTACAGTGCTAGTACGCTAGTGCGCACTGGCGTTCCACACTCACCCAACACCCACCCCACCTCTCCCTCTCCGCTCGTGGGCTGGCCCCCGCTAAGGGAGCCCATCCCACCATGGGCTGGGTCCCGTTAACGGGCTATTTTTAGCGTGGGATGGGCTCCGCTAGCGGCGGGCCGTTAGGTGTCCTTCCCCTTCGAAGGGTTTTTCTCCTGTCTAGGACAAAAAAACTTCCAAGCCTTGTGAAGAGCCTGCCCACCTCAAACCCCGCTTAGTCAGTGGGACTGAGATAGGGCAGGGAATACTCTACATACTCTCATACTCTATGTAGAGTATTCCCTGGATAGGGAAAGGCAGGCCGTTTAAACAAGCTAAAATGACTCGGCCCGGTTGTGTCCGCTTTCGACCCACGAAAAAGTGAGCCTTCTCTTCCAGTTAGTTATCTAGAATTCTATGGTTTGTCCATGGGGCAGCTGTTCCTTCGTTATTCAAGCCCAACCCCGAAACTGCCACGTGGCACAAAAAGCCAGATGGCGCCCCTCCCTACCAAATCCTGCTCTATAAAAGAAAGTAGAAAAATTCGCTCAAAATCCCAACGAGCCAAGGACAACAGGAAGCAACCCAAGCGTCCTCGGTTGCTACACTTCGCGCGCAGATCCAGCGCATGCGCCTGGAAGGACAGCAGGCCGGGCTTCCACTGACGCAGGTGCTTGACACCGTGGCCAGGGCCGTGTGCGTGGCGACTGCTTATACGCCGCGGCGGCTGATGACGAACGCCCGGATTGATGAAATCAGGACGGTGTGCCGGGCGGAGGGAATTAATCTACTCGGACGACACGGGACGGGGGTACGAGCGACGGCGTGGAGACTACCATCCGACCGCCGCTGCACTTCTTTGGACGGTGCTGGCTACTGCCGTCACTTGGAGTCCGATGGCTCCGTGTCCATTGAGAGTGTGGCCAGATTCCGGGTAGACGAGACTGCGAATAGTTTTAAGATGGTATACATGCGCGCTCCGCCGCGGGTGCGTCGCCGAGATCCTTAAATTTAAGGGGGGGGCGTGGACGAAGAGTGGGGGAATTATTTTGATTCGCATCGTTTAGAAATATACTGAAAATGCGTTTTTGGACAAGTTGGTCGGTTGATCGGACTTGGGATCTTTTCTTCTTTTGAATTATTTGTGGGTACCGTGCAGTGTAGTTGAAATTCCTGTAGAATACTCTACCATTTGGTTCGGTTCCTTACTACTTGATTTTTAATAGAAAAATATAGTATGTGCGTAATAAAATTTCTGACGGGTACCTTATTACGTGTTTTGCAATTGAAAAATGGGGTATGGACGTAATTTTCTATTACTACTGATTATAACAGCGAGGTGTGAGCGAGGAAGGATGGAGGGAGACTGCTGGGTGTGTTTAAATGTCACTGTGGCTGTAGATTTCAGATTTTAACTAAATGTGACAAAATCGGAGAATGGCAAGCAAGCTATCCAGTGGATGCAAAGCAGTCCTGCCCATTCCACTGGTCCCTGAGCCAAGGACTGCTCAAGTAGAAGCACGGAAACAGCGTTTCTTAGATAATGTTTATGAGGCTGGTTTTCGCAGAAAAATACACTACGGAGATTGGAAATTTTCATTTTTCAGCACAAAAAGTGTTATTACTTTCGATAGGAAGCAGACCCAGTGTTCATCTTTTAATATGTTGTGCCTTTTATATAGCTCTATTGATATTCATAAAGCTTTTCGTTCAGAAAATTGGGATTCTTTGTTAATTTTTTATTCTACGTACAATTATTGTAACATACTCTGTGCCTAAAAACCTTTAAAATGGCAAGGCACGGCTCATGGGTTTTACTAATCTAATTTGTCATTTTTAGCTGGCTGTGCAACAATATTTGTAACAGAGTTGATAAAACAGATTCATAAAACCAAAGAGTCGAGCTGTGCCATGCACTTTTATGATTTTTAGCCACAGAAAATGTACGTAGAATAAAAAATTAAGATAGAATTCTAATTTTCTAAACGAAAAGCTTAATGAATATCAGTAGAGGATAAAAAAGGCAATGAGAAAGACACAGCATATCAAAATATGAACATTGGGTCTGCCTCCTATCGAAAGCAATAACAATTTTTGTGCTGAAAAATGAAAACTTCCTATCTCCGTAGTGTATTTTTCAGAGAAGACCAGCCTCATAAACATTTTCTAAGAAACAGTTTCTTGTCCTTCTACTTGAGCAGTCCTTGCCCTGAGCATGAGCATGTACACGCTCACACATGACTTTCCAATCTTCAGGCATGTACAGGCGCTGTTGTACGCCATGTAATGGTCCTTGAAAATCGAAAGTCAACTAGAACTAATCTCGATTAAATTTTAAATCAATTCGGTATTACAGGCGCGCAGTTTTAGGCAGACGTGCAGCAAAGCCTGTCAGAAAGGTATTATTCAATGTTTACTTTTCAAGTGCTTAGGGTGCAAATAAAGTTAATCGCATTAAATGAAGATAAGACTGGCGGCCTGTTAAACTCTGAATTTCGGTGCAGCACGTTAAGCACTGGATGGATGGACGAATTGTCTTTCCACCGGTACTTTCTAACCCCGCAACCCGCAGACTCACGTGACCCAGTCCTGCTCTCTTTGATAATGCTTCTGAGACTCCAACTAAACCCTTTCTGTACACGGAGCGAAGCTTAAATAACGTACTCAACTCTCAAATTATTCGAGTACTGCTCGAGTCCTATTGCAATAAGAAATTGGCACTGCGGTTGGCTGCCACCAGTGATACCTCGGGTCGGAGGGTTGGGCGCAGCACCGACCCCGAAAATGCCGCCCGCCCCCAAACACGCAGCCGTCATTCGACCTTTACATACTTTCAGAGACTGGAGAGAAGAAGTTATATAATACCTTCGTCTATTGCTCTATTACCACTTAGTCAAAGGTGTAGAATCAGAAGGAACGACCCATTGTCGCGACTATAAACTAACAATCAATCGCAATTCTCTAACCAGACTCCGAAAATGTTCTTCGAAAAGAAAGACGGCATCGTCTACAAGACGGTGACGGGCAACGATTATTGCCAGGTTGCTCGCCTCCTGTGCGACAGTTTCTATTCGGCCACTCCTCTCAGTTGGCCGCTGGGTGGGCCGCTGGCTCCGGCCGAGGTTGAGACCGTCTTCCCCCAGCTCAGCGTTATCATCTCGCATCGGGTGTCGATTTTGGCCTTCGACGCTGACACGAAAGAAATTGTCGGCGTCCGGCTGTCTGTCCTGTCGGATAGAGAGTCGCGATGCTCGCCATCGGATCCGCTGTTGGACAGCGCGGAGCTGGCGGCTCGCTACCCGAAGCATAGCCGACTGGTTCAACTGGAGCAACACCTGGACATTCAAGCAGATTGCCTGGCCAGGTACCGAGTCAGCCGGGCAATGATCGGCAGGTTCCTAGCCGTGAAAGAGTCGCACGCGAATCGCGGCATCGGCGGCCGACTCGTCGAGAGCAGCGTTCGTCTGGCTAAAGTGCTCCGAATCCCGCTGGTGATTGGCACGTCGCACAATGTCTATTCGCATCGGATTTATCGATCGCTTGGCTTCGATTGCATCTATTCGGTTCAGTTCCGCGACTACACAGACGAATTGGACGGCGAGAAACCGTTTGCGGCTCTGGAGGATACTGAGCACTCCGAGGCGGCTGTGTTTGCCTATCGACTGTAGCTAATCTCGCTAGACACGGCGGCGAACGAATTGCCCATCTTCCCACAAAAACTGCGCCCCTCCAAAAACCAAAACGACAGAGCCCAACAAACTACCTGCGCCCCCATATCTACCTTGATATGCATAGAAATTGCGTAACTCAATGTCTTTCCATCATATGCTGAATTAAATTTCATTTCAGCCAAAACTCGACTTCATGCATTCATCTTATTATCGACGAAGATTTCTATTGGATGTTGCTAATGAGACTAATGACAATGCGTTAACTTTTAACGGATTGCATAAAGAGTTTAAACTATCTGTGATGCCTATTTTGCCATTTAGGTTCAGCAGTAATGAATTGATGAAGTATAGCAAATTTCTCATTTCTCGAAGACGCCATGCTCAGAGCTGGGGGAACACTGAACCGTTCATTTCTTAATATGTCTATTGTTATCGCACCTTTCCTGCACCCTCCTAAATTGTGAAGGCACAATAGCTCCGAAGACCCTTCGCTCTATCGGACTAACTAGAATTGAATGTTCATTTCAATTCATTTTAGTGACCATGCACTGCGCACTTCGCCCACCCTGCAACTACAGTTTCAGTTGAACAAATATGCGCCAACTTCGTCATCTTTCGCAGAATAAATCTTCTAACTAAACTAACTTGGCAGAGATATTTTTTATAAATAGACTGCTTTTCAGAATGCAATATTTAACTGAAGCATATCATAAGGTACGTGTATGCGCATGATATAAAAATACCATGAAATGCAGTCACCCTTCAAAGCTTCTTGCTATCTGGTCAGTGAACAAATATATAATAATTATACAGCCATCTTTGAAATCGTATGCATAAGCTTTCATTAGATTATTTTTATTGGTGTCTTTTCATAATCTTAAGCATCGAATTTATGTGTAACTTAGTATAACCCACTCATTTCGAAAACTCATTTTGTTAACAGGACATTGCCCAAGAACTGCCACTGAGGTACTCGTGGAGTGGAGCGCCGTGGATTGATATTTAAGCATCCTTGAAAGAGAATCTGGTGCCAATGGAGTCATCGTGTTGCCACCGAATTGGCCCCAGGTGACAAACTCATGTCAAGTGCCCCAAAGCCGTTCGAGAAGGTACGTGCTGCTCCAGATGGCCAGCGATGTCGGACCCTGGCCGGAGACTCACAGCAGGCAGTTAGTTCACCTGTAGAGGCATGGCCGCAGTAGCCAGTTGAAGTCGCCGCCCTCTAAATGCATGGCTATATCTTTCGAGCTATTATAGTCATTCTCCTAGTCTCATTTTGGTCTCAAGGCGCACCTTACTGTCGGTAGATATCGTTTTGTTTCGTGTACATTAACCTAAGCGTGATTAATTCCAATTGATTACCAATTTCAATACATTGATGTATACTTACTGGCAAAGGTAAACAGAACCGATGTGGTAGCTCTGCAAAAAACCCATCATGTGCTTCTTTCACTCACGGGAATGAAGCTAGCTATGCTGGCATCCGAGTGTATATATAGCTATACACTGTAGGCGTGTTAAACTGTGTTTGATGGTCTTCTTGCAGGGAACAACAACTGTCAAAATGCAAACGTCTCTTGGAGTTTAAAAGAGAAATTTCTAAAATAGCAACACTGCAGCCAATAGCTCGTATAGCTAGCTGGGTCAAATTCCTACCAACAGCTGACGGGAAAACGTTTGTAGCTAAACTTGCTTCGGGTAAACATGCACGAATATAAGGCTGATAGTGATAGCTTACTCGTTATTTGTAAATATCACGGGGCTTATAATCTCCTTAAATCATAAGTAGATATTGTTGAAGTGTCTGGTAATTTTACATGTTCTTAAACTGGATTTGAACTGACGTACATGTATATATAGATATGCATAGACTGCTGCTGCTGGTCATGCCCACAATGCCGGAAACAGGCCTCTAATCCGAAAGGGCTCCTTCTTTGAGGCCAGTCATCTGCCCTTGACGCAGATAGCTAGTGGACCTCAGCTACTGGAGTGCAGGCCTAACAACCCGGATGTCCATACTAACACAATAGAGGGCACATTGCCCACCACGAGGGCCATGCATGGCACATTGGCACATCCAAGGCTCTGTTCAACACCCACCTGGACGAGTTCCTGTGGCGCCGTTGCCACCCACGCAACACCTTCGGCAACATCCTTTTCTGGGTGGCGCATTACTACGACGTCTGAAACTCTCCATTTAGTAGTTTAATAACAACGTCTCCGTTGGCGTTGCTCCGTTGTTAAAACTTCGTTACAATTTCGTAAAATAATCATAGCGCTACTAGCGGTAGGTAGTCATAGCGTCATGGTCTATATTTTAATTCATACGCAATTATTCGCCCTAAGGGCTAAGGCCAAAGCCTGCTCGCCCTACCTACCATTGGCCATTCAAACTGAAGGAATTGCCGAAATATAGCAGACGAAGATCATGGAATAAAACACTTCATTGTTAACTGTTTATATTTTCCAAATGTCGCTCCAATTGATAACTCCTCGATAGTATAGTGGTCAGTATCTCCGCCTGTCACGTGGAAGGCCCGGGTTCGATTCCCGGTCGGGGAGAATTTTTTGCGTAATTTAAACTAAAACGTTTTATCAATCATGTCAGTTTTCGCACTTCTCCGTATTTATTCACAAGCAGTGTATCTTTTGCTTATTGCTGATTTCAATGTCAAAACATAATGATCCCTAAAATACTATTTCGACAATTTCAAGAATAATAAAGTGACTTAGATTTTGTTATCATTGAGCATTTGAACTGAGCCTAAATTCGATTAAACAATCGAATGTGGAATTAGTGAAATTAAAAACAAGACATCTTATTAGATAACGAATCATAGCAACTTGGTGTTTTTTTAAATTGTGTTATTCTCATTCCGAGTCAGTTATCCAAATAAAATTATACCTGCACATAGCCGATATGTATCGAAAAACATCTAAAGGCACTTAAATAATTAACAATAAATGCAGGTCAGGCTATTTAAAAAAAGCATTTAATAAATTTCTGTCAACTGATGAAATATTTTGACGTCGTCAAAAATCAGAAAAAAAGATTTTATTGCAACTATTTGTTCTTTCTTATCTTTGACTTCTTTATTCTGAACAATCAAAATATTCTACTTGTTAGTAGAACCTACAAAAATTTATTAAAAGGTTTCTTCCACGCTGTAAAAAACAAAAAACCTTTTTTTGAGTACGCTTTGGATTTTCATTGCTATGTAAAATCAATCGTATTCGTATGTGACTTAATTGTAGTCTCATTAGACATGCACATTTATGCATGAATGCCCATGTAGCTCGTACTTGAGAGAAGTACTCCCCGTCTAAAGAAAAAATGTTAATAATTACAAGGTTTTTTTGTTATAGCTATGTCTCATTTTTAGTCCGCGTAGATGCCTCGCTGTTTAAAAAGAAAGAAACTCGACGAATTTTTTAAAAATATTTATTTGATTTTTCACGTAGACGCCACGTGTGTCGCTCGTATATTTCAAAACAATAGATACGATATGCCACAAGGCTTGAAAGAGCAAACATATAATAAACCTTTCTGTCAAGTCGAAGATCAGCCACCCAGATCAGTTACCAAGACCTGCGGAGAGACATCGACGTGCGATGGAACAGCTAGTTGCAAGTGAAACGTATTTTAACGATACGTAGATTATATATATGAATAATTTAGAAACAGCATTCTCAATCTAAACTAGGTCTACCGTATTTTCAAACTACAGTATGCCACTGACATACGCCTCTCATTTCTTCCCATACTTACGAGGTAGAACTCCCACCAATCCGTCGATTTTGCAACTCCCTCCAGTCTGTCGGTTCTGCCACTCCCTCCGATCCAACGGTTCTGCAACTCCCTCCCTAAATCCATCGGTTCTGCAACTCCCTCAATCCTTCGAACCTGCAACACCGTTAAATCCTTCAGTCCTGCAACTTCCTCCAATCCTTCTGTTCTGCAACTCCCTCAAATCCTTCAGCCTTGCAACTCTCTCCAATCCTTTGGTTCTGCAACTCCCTCAATCCTTCGAACCTGCAACTCCGTTAAATCCTTCAGTCCTGCAACTTCCTCCAATCCTTCTGTTCTGCAACTCCCTCAAATCCTTCAGCCTTGCAACTCTCTCCAATCCTTTGGTTCTGCAACTCCCTCAAATCCTTCAGCCTTGCAACTCTCTCCAATCCTTTGGTTCTGCAACTCTCTCCAATCCTTTGGTTCTGCAACTCCCTCAAATCCTTCAGCCTTGCAACTCTCTCCAATCCTTTGGTTCTGCAACTCCCTCAAATCCTTCAGCCTTGCAACTCTCTCCAATCCTTTGGTTCTGCAACTCTCTCCAATCCTTTGGTTCTGCAACTCCCTCAAATCCTTCAGCCTTGCAACTCTCTCCAATCCTTTGGTTCTGCAACTCTCTCCAATCCTTTGGTTCTGCAACTCCCTCAAATCCTTCAGCCTTGCAACTCTCTCCAATCCTTTGGTTCTGCAACTCTCTCTCCAATCCTTTGGTTCTGCAACTCCCTCCTTTGGTTCTGCAACTCCCTCCCTAAATCCATCGGTTCTGCAACTCCCTCAATCCTTCGAACCTGCAACACCGTTAAATCCTTCAGTCCTGCAACTTCCTCCAATCCTTCTGTTCTGCAACTCCCTCAAATCCTTCAGCCTTGCAACTCTCTCCAATCCTTTGGTTCTGCAACTCCCTCAATCCTTCGAACCTGCAACTCCGTTAAATCCTTCAGTCCTGCAACTTCCTCCAATCCTTCTGTTCTGCAACTCCCTCAAATCCTTCAGCCTTGCAACTCTCTCCAATCCTTTGGTTCTGCAACTCCCTCAATCCTTCGAACCTGCAACTCCGTTAAATCCTTCAGTCCTGCAACTTCCTCCAATCCTTCTGTTCTGCAACTCCCTCAAATCCTTCAGCCTTGCAACTCTCTCCAATCCTTTGGTTCTGCAACTCCCTCAAATCCTTCAGCCTTGCAACTCTCTCCAATCCTTTGGTTCTGCAACTCTCTCCAATCCTTTGGTTCTGCAACTCCCTCAAATCCTTCAGCCTTGCAACTCTCTCCAATCCTTTGGTTCTGCAACTCCCTCAAATCCTTCAGCCTTGCAACTCTCTCCAATCCTTTGGTTCTGCAACTCTCTCCAATCCTTTGGTTCTGCAACTCCCTCAAATCCTTCAGCCTTGCAACTCTCTCCAATCCTTTGGTTCTGCAACTCTCTCTCCAATCCTTTGGTTCTGCAACTCCCTCCTTTGGTTCTGCAACTCACTCCAATCATCCATCCCTGCTACTGCCCTTCCCTTCAAACAATCATTCGATCCTCCAAATCCAACTTCCAATTCGAAATGCAAAGGCAAAAATGAACGTCACTCACTCTCGAATGGCTCGTGGCCGGCAGTGTCCAAGTACATTTTCACGTTCACCCGGCCGTTGGGCTTCCACTCTCCAGCACGCATGCCCATGCTGGCGCAGCCAATCGTGCCGCACGATCTGCACTTTCCGGCTTTAAAGTCCTCGTAGCTAGCACAGGGGTAGGCCTGAAACGACCCAATAGAGACGTAATATCATGATAAATCTCATTCTGATTGTGTCAAGAGTACAAAAAACCAATATGCTTCAGCATATTTACCAGATAGTTTCCTCGCCGGTTGGCAATGGTGCTGGTCATTACAGGCAAAACGCGGTTATGACTGCAGGTCATGCGCCAGATTGTGCCGCTAATGATGCCCCCGACACTTCCGCTGGGCGGATCGTTGCAGTCTGGCTGCGATGTACCACCGTTCGGGTAGAAGTCCACGTGGCCCACCGGTTGCATCAGACCGAATCCGCCCTCCAACTTGATGATGCTCAACGTGCTGTCTCCGTCGGTGTGGATTGCGTCAACGAACCGAGCATCGGTGGGATCGAGTCGAACCTCCGGATGGGTGTTCTCGAAGTAGGGTCCGGCCGGATCCATTCCTGTGATGCGGCCCAGCTTCTTGCTTCCAGTGCTCAACCGTTCGCCTGCGTAGCCGGACACGTGAGCACCCAGGCTGTGGCCGATGAGGTGGAAGTTCTCTCGATTGACGCCAAAGTTCGACTCCAGCCAAACGATGAACTGGGCGATGAGGGCGCCGATGACGCGGGTGTTCGCCGTGGCCTGCAGTTCGGTTTCAGTTTGGTTGGTGCTCAAAAAGTTTAGAAGAGTTTCCAAAGATTTTGGGTTGATTATCATCTTAGGATGTATTTTTTCAATTCTACCCATAAGTAGTTGATACTTTAAGGCTAAAACTTGAGACTGTCAAAGTTTTATCAAAGTTTCACAGTGTTGGTTGAGGCAATAAGTGAAGTTGTTTAGGGCACTCCAAGAATTTGGCTGGGTTCTCCACGAATTTTAAATCCTTTCAGCCAACTCACCTGACCGTAAGGAAAGCCGTTGCCTCGACTCCAGTCCAGCTGGATCACATTGTAGTCGCCTTCATTGAGCAGGGCAACCTTCATCGCCTTGTTCCAGTCGGAGTCACCACTGTCGGTAAAGCCGTGAATGATGATCTTAGTTTGTGATCGAGACCTGAAGTTGGACCTGCTCACGCTGTCCCTGTTGTTGTAGACCAGGTTCTGAGCAGTGTTGACATTGCGCCTGGTGTACAGGGCAAAAGTCGGTCGAATTCTGTCGGGATCCTGCGGCAGCTGCAGCACCGGTCGCCTGATGATGTCGTAGAAGTTGCCTCTGTTGCTGAAGCAGCCCAGACCGTCGTAGCAGACTTCTCTGACGGCGGTCTCTCCGTTAGAGTAGATCGAAGAGCCACAGAGGCCCAGAAGTAGCAGCAGAATGCTCTGTAGCATATCTCGACTAATTGTAAATTTACACCTACCAATAAACGTGCGTGGCTGAATCGAGTGCTATAATCGGGAACTCAAACTGCATAGGTAGTTTTATTGAAGAGTTCCAGTCAAGTTTAAATAAGAAATTATTTGTCGTAAATTCGGTAACACGTTTCAACTTCACACAAGTTTTTTATCGGGAATAATCGTATGAGTTCGTATGGTTACTTTTTGATATGATATGGGAGAAACATACACTATGCCAAAGTGGGTACGAAAAATATGTTTACTCGTATCGTTCTCAGCACAGATCTACCTTTCTGCTCGTATTTGGAAACCAATAGCCAATCAATTAAGATGAAGTCATTCCAGTAAAGCGCAAAACATTGTCCCGATAATCACGTGCACTTCTTGCTTTGGTTGGGTCCGTTGGGAGTTGCGCAGATGCCTCACCGACTTTCTATACACAGTTAAAGAACGCATTATTTTGTTGTTTTGAAATCTTCTTTCTTCTTCTTCTAATCTAATAAATCTCTAAGGTTTGTATGCTTGCTTGCTTGCTTGCTTGCTTGTCCATAACGCTCTAGAGATTGAACCGTTTGACCAATTTTGATCGCGTTTTCGCCAAAAGATTCAAATTTGTCCGGAAAGAAGACAGTTAAAAATTTATTTAATCTGCTTCAATGCTGAAGGTATTAAATATTCGAATAACGAGTTTTCCCTATGCTTTCAATGGGAGGCCAAAACAGGTTGAATTCTTGACTGGCTGAATTCCAATTCCAATTGAGATTGCGCCACAATTTTTCTCTCCTAACTGAGTAGGCCTCAATACTGGCTGCAGTAAGGGAGAGGAAAATAATGCTCAGTGGCTGCGTGTGTACATTCTGGCCCTGGCTGACAGGCGGACTCCATAGACAATTGCTATTTATTTCTAGTTTTCTAGATTTCTTAGATTTCTTTCTTAGATTCTTTCTTAGATTCTTTCTTAGATTCTTTCTTAGATTCTTTCTTAGATTCTTTCTTAGATTCTTTTTTAGATTCTTTCTTAGATTCTTTCTTTGATTCTTAGATTCTTTCTTAGATTCTTTCTTAGATTCTTTCTTAGATTCTTTCTTAGATTCTTTCTTAGATTCTTTCTTAGATTCTTTCTTTGATTCTTAGATTCTTTCTTAGATTCTTTCTTTGATTCTTAGATTCTTTCTTAGATTCTTTCTTAGATTCTTTCTTAGATTCTTTCTTAGATTCTTTCTTAGATTCTTTCTTAGATTCTTTCTTAGATTCTTTCTTAGATTCTTTCTTAGATTCTTTCTTAGATTCTTTCTTAGATTCTTTCTTAGATTCTTTCTTAGATTCTTTCTTAGATTCTTTCTTAGATTCTTTCTTAGATTCTTTCTTAGATTCTTTCTTAGATTCTTTCTTAGATTCTTTCTTAGATTCTTTCTTAGATTCTTTCTTAGATTAGATTCTTAGATTCTTTCTTAGATTTCTTTCTTAATTCTCAATTAGTAGGCGGAGTAACCGCACTGTAAGCACTAGAACTAGGTTTAGGCTAGGCATAAGGTCCAAGGTTCGAGTCTGCCTCGTCGGCGGATAATTAAAATTAAATTAATTCCTTCACTTGTAGCTTGTGCGTCGACCTAATTAGAACATTTTTTTGATTAATTAGCAGGGCACACTTAATGAGTTATTTTTGCTATTCGGCACAAGTTGTTAAGCAAATTTTTTGATTATTAAAGTATCATTGCAGTTTGCTGAGAAGACTGTGGAGCCAGCCGAGAGGAGAACTGCAGACTGCTGAGGGGATAAATGAGAATTGTTAAGGGAACAGTTGTAGACAGCAAATGGAATGACTGCAGACTGCTGAGGGGAATTGCAGATTGTCGAAGGGATCATTGAAGACTACAAAGGGGACAAACTGCAAACTGCTGAGGTAGTTCCTCCATACTAACAAGAGTATAGCTGCAAACTGCAGAGGGGGGATAACTACGGACTACTTGGAGGATAATGGCAGACTTTTTAGGAGGATTACTAACTACTGAGTTTTTAGTGGATATTGTGGAGGATTAAGTGCGGGTTGTTGAGGGGATTACTGCGGACTGCGGAGTGAATTATTGCAGTTTGCGAGGGGACAATAGGCCGCTGAGGGCATAAATGCTTAATTTTAATGAAAGTTGTAGACTGCAAACAAGATAACTGAAGGCTGCTAAAAAGCATGCCTGCTATCTGCTTTGCGAGATTAAAAGGGATAATTTGAGGTCATTGTGGAACTTTAAACTGTATAAAACAAAAGTTACTAAACTTCTTGATATACTAAACTTCTTGAATAGTATAGGTTTATTTCGACCATCTGTCATTCGGCACAATGGCCGCATCGTAGGCAGGCAGTACAAGCTAACAGGTATAGGCTTAGCAGAAGTTCGAGTCTGCATTGAAGCAAAGAATTTATCTCTGTGGCCTGTGACAATAATGATTTTCTTATATACTGAATCATGCCTTTTTTACTTTAAAATTTAAAAATACTTTTGCTGGGGCTGGGTTAATCTTCTATAGCAGTGCTAATCTGCTGTAAGTGCTAATTTAAAGCTTAGCAGAGCTAAATCGGGGAGAGCACTGCTAATCTGGAATATGGAATAATCTGGAACCATTGCCAAACTGCTGGTGAAGCATTGCTAAACTGCTGGTGAACCATTGCTAAACTGCTGGTGAACCATTGCTAAACTGCTGGTGAACCATTGCTAAACTGCTGGTGAACCATTATTAAAGATAATTACGAGTACCAAGCCAACCATAAAAGAAGCGCCCTGTCGAACATAAATGACTCACTGAGAATTGTCAAGGCTGGTAGGGGAAATTGCTTTGATGTCAAGACTCATGGGAGAATTTCTGAGATGATGCGATGACGTGATTCTAGGGAGAATTGCTGTGGTTTTAAAGTTCATTTGTGAAATTGATGTGGCAATCGCTAAGATTTCAAGGCTCATGGAGGTATCTGAAATATACTGTGACTCAAGGGTCATGGGGAATTGCTGTGATTGCAAGGCATACTGGGAGATTTCAGAAATTTTGCGGCTCATATAGGAGTTGCTGAGACAAGAAGTATTATGTCTCATTTGGAGAATTTCTGAGATGTTAAAGCTCACGGGGATCACTGAAATGCTTGGGCTGTTTCTCTTGGGGGGATTGTTGAGATGTTAAGGCGTCTAAGATCTCAGGGGGGGGTGGCTGAGGTGTCAAAGATTCATAAAGGAATGCTGAAATTCTTGGGCTGAGAAAGAGATCATTAGATGTCAAAGTTCATCAGTTGGCTGATTGTGAAAAGGCTGTGGCTAAGCAGGGTTAGGGTTCAACCAAGAGACTCATGTGGAATTGCCAAGATATCAAAGGGTTATCCGCTAAATTTTCAGGCTCATGAAGGAATTTTTAAGATTCCAAAAGCTGCTGATATGGGAATTGCTGAAGTTTTTGGGCTGAGGGGATTGCTGAAATGCTGTGACTAGTCCAGCAAGTTTGGAAAGTTTTTATTATGGACTAATAAGCCAAGTACTTGATAAACCAAGGATTATTGCACTTGATAAGCCAAGGATTATTGCACTTGATAAGCCAAGGATTATTGCACTTGATAAACCAAGGATTATTGCACTTGATAAACCAAGGATTATTGCACTTGATAAACCAAGGATTATTGCACTTGATAAACCAAGGATTATTGCACTTGATAAACCAAGGATTATTGCACTTGATAAACCAAGGATTATTGCACTTGATAAACCAAGGATTATTTCACTTGATAAACCAAGGATTATTGCACTTGATAAACCAAGGATTATTGCACTTGATAAACCAAGGATTATTGCACTTGATAAACCAAGGATTATTGCACTTGATAAACCAAGGATTATTGCACTTGATAAACCAAGGATATTGCACTTGATAAACCAAGGATTACTGCACTTGATAAGCCAAGGATTATTGCACTTGATAAGCCAAGGATTATTGCACTTGATAAACCAAGGATTATTGCACTTGATAAACCAAGGATTATTGCACTTGATAAACCAAAGATTATTGCACTTGATAAGCCAAGGATTATTGCACTTGATAAGCCAAGGATTATCGCACTAGCTTAGAAAGGGAATATTGCACTAGCTGAGACATCGATTTTTGCACTTGATGAGTAAAGTATTATTGCACTAGATGAGAAGAGGATTATTGCACTGGCTGAGACATGGATTATTCCACTACCTGAAAAAGCCATTATTGCATTAGCGGAGAAAATATTTGCACTAGCTACTTGCTGTCTGGTGAATGCTTGCTATTGTATTTGGGGGGTGCTTACTATCGGGGGGGGGTGCTTGCTCTCTCTCTCTCTCTCTCTCTCTCTCTCTCTCTCTCTCTCTCTCTCTCTCTCTCTCTCTCTCTCTCTCTCTCTCTCTCTCTCTCTCTCTCTCTCTCTCTCTGTCTCTCTCTCTCGGGGGGGGGGGTAATGGCTATTTGGGAGAGAGGGGTACTAGCTACGTGTATCTACATGTTTAGAATTCTTTCTATTCAGGATGCTTGCTATTTAGGGGTGATTGCTATCTGCAGGATGCTTGCTATCTGGGTGGATGCTTGGTATCTGGGGGATGCTTGCTCTCTGGGTGGATGCTTGCTATCTGGGGGATACTTGCTATCTGGGGGATGCTTGCTATCTGGGGGATGCTTGCTATCTGGGGGATGCTTGCTATCTGGGGGATGCTTGCTATCTGGGGGATGCTTGCTATCTGGGGGATGCTTGCTATCTGGGGGGATGCTTGCTATCTGGGGGATACTTGCTATCTGGGGGGATACTTGCTATCTGGGGGGATGCTTGCTATCTGGGGGGGATACTTGCTATCTGGGGGGGGGGATACTTGCTATCTGGGGGGGGGGGATGCTTGCTATCTGGGGGGGGGATACTTGCTATCTGGGGGATGCTTGCTTTCTTGGAGATGTTTTCTATTTAGGGAGAATGTCTGTTATCTTTGTGAAAGCCTTATTTTTTTGTCTTTGTTAATTTTAGAAAAAAGAGATTCATAGCAAACATCTTTGTCCGTGACAATTTTACTTGAATAAAGTGATTTTTAAAACTGAAGAAGGAATTTGTTTTTGAAAAAAATGTGACCTTTAATTTTTTCTATGAATAATTTTTGCTCCGTGCTTACTGGGCGCCCCGAAAGGGGGCACTAGATTGCTAGTCCATTAACTATAAGCGCAGCTGCTCCATTCTTTTACAATTCAAGACGCAATTAAGTTTATGCTTCAGAAATAGGTTGGCTTTTCGACTGAAGCTTCAACTTAGGATTGCAGCTTTTAAGAAGTTTGCTAGCTACTTGGCTTATAGTTTGCTACTTGGTTTGGTTTGCTACTTTCAGTTTTAGTTCTACAAGAATCATATTTAATCCTATAATATTTAGGGACTATTAAGAATAGAATTTAGGTTAGGTCAGGTTAGGAAATTAGGAAATTGCAGTGCTATCAGAGTGCGGTGGAGTGTAGCAGTTGTGGACGGCTGCGCTCTTACAAAAAGCCACAAGTGCTTGATGACGGCATTGTAAAGAGCGATTTCAGGCCGCCAAAAAAGTATGTTTCCACTTTAAAGGGTTTTTAGGTCTTGTCATGTGGGGTGGGATTAAACTACATCAAATACTAAGATATTTCAGATGACACACGAGCAGGAAGGTCCGAGGGAATCGGCCAGAATTGCGCGTCTGGGACCGGCGCATGCACTGCCCAGCGGTTAAAACCTTTTGAAGGGGTGACGTGGGTGGGAATAATGTTTAAGGATCTTGGACCTAACTAGGCTAACTATGTATAAGCTAGGATATAATAGTAAATCATTAGTAGCATTAAAATAGCATTAGTCATTAGTTAGACGATAGTGACTCAGACTTATCCAATACGCTTAATGCTTGCTCTAATATACTCATATCATATATGTTAAGAAACCACTAAATATATATTTTAAGTTACCGCATCATCGGATCGGCTATTCAAAATCCAATCCTTTAATGTGTTTGTCTTAATAAAGATGATGAGCAGCGGATGGGTGAGAGAGATAAAAATTATTAATCATTTGTAGGTCGCCGACTAGAAACTTATAATCTTACGTCTTGTGGTCTCGGTCTCGCGAATAGAGGCTTCAATAGCTTCAAAATTAGATTGTTCTTTTGATGTACTTTGAGCTGCACAAAACATTTTTGGGTTTACATGTACTATACAAAAAATGTATATCGACGTACTGCAAGACTTAAAACGGCAACTTTCCTTTTTTGGATTTCAAATACAATAGCTAAAATAGTTGAGAGCTTTACTGTAACTAAACATACGGGTGTTTTTAGCTAGAAAAATGCGTAAACAATGGCCTGACACACGGAAAGACAAAATAACAAGATTTTTATAAAGACTTTTTTAGCGAAACAAAAAATCTGGTGAATATATGCTGTCGGTTTGAACAAAAAATTGCGCCAAATAGTTTTAATTTTGTTTGAATGGCACTGCAGCGCCTCTTGCGTCCGATTTATTTTGGACTTTTAACAGAAAATTAAGCATTTAAGTAGCCAGTGACGCTGATTGTGGAGAGCAGAAGATTTGGATGGCAAAAACAGGCCGCGATAGAAGCATTTGTGAAGTTAGTGCAATGCCACAGGAGTTGTTGTTAATTACTTAAAAGCATGGAAATGAACAGCAGAATGTTCAATGCCTGACAGCAGGGCAACTCACAAGCAGTGCTCCTCATTAGCTATAGGATATTCACTGGCTGCACAATGCTCGCGGCGTCACTTCCCGTCCTTCGATTTGCCGTCCTTGCCTTCCTTTGCGGGCTTCGGCGACTTGGACTTTCCCGCGTCTTTTGCGCTCCGCTTCGGCCCGGGCTGCGGCTTGCCGCACTTGCAAGACTTGAAGGGTGACGCAAAGCAGTTCACGCAGTAATCGTCGTCGTTGATACCCGGCGCAACGTCCTTGCTGGCGTCATTGAGAAAAATCTTGGGATCTAGCGACTGCTTTGGCACGTAGCCCGCCGACGTCTCCTTCTTGTCGTCGTCGTCGTCCATGAATTCATTCGGGAACTTCTTCTTGGAGCCGGCCATTTGACAAAATGGTAAGTTGGTTTTTAAACTTCTTTTGTCGTTTGAACGGAAGTGGCGCTCCTTGCGCTCGTTATGGTTTTTACCGCGTCGCGATTAGCACCTAGTCGACAAAGTGAGTTTTTAATAAGCTTACTAAGGCAAGGCTGTTGTTTGGCAGTGACAGTTCGAGGCAAGATCGGATTCCTTGCACGGCTCTGTGACAGCCTTGGACATAGACAAAACTGAGACCCCTACCGATGGGCGCTGCTTTTGAGCTTTGCGACTGACAGCTTAACAATAAGAATTTAATAAGTACAAAGCATGCTTTATTAAAATTATCATAAAATTATCATAAGTAGAACTGATCCATGAAGTAAATTTACAAATGTTTACACGCATTAAACTTGAAACATCTGGGATCCTGCAAACGTTAATTTTATAAAATCTCGTACTATCTAGTCACTGTTCAAAATGTGTTCAATCGAAGTCGGGTGTTTAATAAGTAATGAACAGTACGAGCGTACTTTCATTCCTACTCTGAACGAACCCCTTTGCTCCGAGTCGACCTGTGAGACCGACTGTCGTGCAGGCTGTTCAGCTTGTAACTGTGCACCCAGATCTCGGAGAGGCACACAGTCGAGTGAAACCTGTAGAATATGATCAAGGGCTGAAAGATTAGCTTTATGATGCTCCACGGCATGACGCCAAAGTAGTAGTTCAAAAAGTCCTGGGCAACATCGCGTTGAACTTCGAACACGGACTCGATCCACATGGCCAAGTTGGCAAGTAGCAGAGCCGCTGTGATGCCTCGACCGGGTTTCTCCATTTTCTGGGCTAATTCAATTATAATTTTCCGCTGAATCGCCTGCATAATGAACAAAGTCTGAGCAACCGATTCTGTCAGATCAGCCAAAGCTTTCAATCCAGTTAACTGAGTAATTTGAGCTTGTCGCCTCCTGCCCCACTGACAGCCTGTGTGTTGATCGTTCGGTGACGTCATCATGCAAGCCCCGACAGAGATAGACACGAACAAGCTGTAACAGACGATGCCAGCCAGGCCGACAAACAATAAATTGACGTCGAACGCTTCGTGACGCTCGAGTTTGGACAGTTTTAATTTTCGGATAGCATTGACAGCTCCAAATAGAGCTATTATTGTTGTGCAGACTAACACGACGCATTCAATAATCAGCATGGCGATAACGTGCAGATCTCTGTACTCACTATTGGCTTGCTGACGCGCTATCAGCAAGCTGACCATCGGTACCAGGACGCAGATTGTGACAATTAGGCCGCCGAATAGGCCTCGGTGCGACTTGTGACAAGTTGTGCTTCGAGGCAGCGCAGTCGCTTCACTGACAGGAGTCGACTTCTTTGCCGCCTCCGTGTTGCCGACATTTGTGAAGAATTTGTAACAAATGGCTGCGCAAATCAAGCCGTACTCCACTGCACATGGGTACAGGTAGGGTCCGAGCTGGGCCGATGGAGAGTTTTTGTCGATTTTGAATCGGCCAGTGCAAGACGAATTTCGGGCGGTGCCGTTGCCTGAATAAGGATTTTATTGCAATACATTTGGGCGCTAGTCAGTCGAGTAAGAACAAGTATGACTAATATTTTAAACCGTTTTACCAACATATCTGGACTAATGGGGAAGCCCAGGCCCCAGAGTAGCTCACCGCTGCTATCACAGCAGGGTGAACTCTGGAACAAATCGCTTACTTTGCTGTTTGTTTGTTCCCTGTGGCCGCTCTAACCTCGTACTAGTTACGTATACTCACCAAGGCTGCATCAAGGACTGCTCAAGTAGAAGGACGAAAACTGCCTTTCTTAGTAAATGTTTAGGAGGCTGGTTTTCGCTGAAAAATACACTACGGAGATCGAAAGTTTCCATTTTTCAGCACAAAAATTGTTATTGATTTCGATAGGAATATTAGGAAGCAGATCCAGTGTTCATCTTTTGATATGTTTTGCCTTTTTTATAGCTCTATTGATATGTATGAAGCTTTTTGTTCAGAAAATTGGGACTCTATGTTAATTTTTATTCTACGTACAATTGTACATGCTCTGTGCCTAAAAAACCATTAAATGGCACGGCTCATTGGTTTTGTGAATCTATTTTGTCATTATTTGCTGACTGTGTAACAGTATGTGTAACACAGTTGATAAAATAGATCCATAAAACAAAAAATTCGAGCTGTGCCATGCATTTTATGATTTTTAGGTACATGAAATGTACGTGGAATAAAAAATTAACATAGAATTCTGATTTTCTAAACGAAAAGCTCTATTAATATCATTATCTAAGAAACGTTGTTTACCATCATTTAACTTGAGTAGTCCTTCGGCCAACTCTGATTAACTTTAATTACTCACTGAATAGCTAACAAACTAAACAGTAATTATAAGATTTCTACTCACTTTGTGTCGCGGTTGCATTTGTCAATACCGCATTGATTAACTGGGGGTCTTGAATATTAAAAACGTTGCTAATATTCAGCAGCTCATTTGCTACGTCCAAACTTTGTCCGTAGCTTGGCGTTGTAAAATTAGCTGCAGCATTAGGGACCGTTCTGTCCAGCTTCTTCCCAGTAGAATGCATCAATCCGGTCTTGATCTCGTAGACTACCGTCTTAATCCAAATGCACAGATTCGCAACGGCCAGGTGAATTAGAAAGAATCGAATCAACGACTTCTGAGTATTTATTGTCACCTGGTTAATGCGAGTTCAAGTTTGATATTTATGAATACCACACGAGCATAGAGAGTAAAGATCCCATAAAGAACTCCATTACCTTGTGATGCTTGAACAGGAAATAGGTCTGCAGTACGATGAACAGCAGATCAATAATGTGTTTGGGCAGAAACCAGGGGCTCAAACAGAGTTTGCTGTCGCCACGTTTGCTCAAACTGTCAACAATTTTGAAGGCACTGTGCATCATCACGCCGAACCCGAAAACTGGATTGAATTATTTAAACAGATATTTTCAAGTGTCCGTCACGCTTACAAATGTCTAGAGAACATCTTTAAGCTTACTAATTGCTCCGAATCTCAGGTAGAGATTGACGCCAACACCCGACAGAATAATTTTTTCCTGTTCAACAGCTGCTAATGCGCCGGAGTCTGGAGGTTTTTGTTGGCATTTGATATGATTTGATAATATATATTTTACAGTCAGTGAATGATCGAGCATTAGAATTTTACCTGATAAAAAGCAAGTCATTTCGACTCAAACCTAAATATACCAAGTTCTGGGGGTAAAGGACCAAACTTTACATGTTTCATAGTACCAAGATTGATGTTTTGCATTGAATTGAAAGTTGCCAAAAGTGAAGCAAACCATTTTACTCACTTAATGTTCGTCTGAGCTTCCAAATTCTTTCGCGTCGTTGAAACCAACCGCTTGCCGAATTGCGTCTACTGTCGTTGCGGCGACGGCGAATCTGGCGCAAGGTGCTCCGACCTGGCCTGAGCACCTGGGGCTGTACAGAATCTGCCATTCCCCCAGGGGCTGCTGTCACCTCGTCTGCACTGATTCCATTGCGGGAAACGAGTGCGGTAGAGTGTTCCGGATCAACGGACTCAGTGGCGTCACTGGTTGCAGCGGTCGAGTCTCGTTCTAGAACTAATTTCTTGTCAACTTTGCTTTTGCAAATTCTTTTGTAATAATTGCTCCCATAGTAGGATATCAGGCTGTTCATGTACACAATGCCAACAATGCCAACCGCGTGCATAAAAATGTAGAATATCTGAAAAAAATGAAAAATAACTTTATACTGAATAGCTCTCTCTCTATAGGAGGGGTTGGCAGCTCATCACAAAGAAAAGGAAAAGGGAAAAGAGAATAGAGGGGAAGAGGGAAGAAGAGATGAGAGATAAACGGCGGAAAGGAGAGGTGGAGATCGGGAGAGCAGAGACACAAACCTTGAGTGGGACGGACTGCTATTGTGAAGTTTCAAGGATTCGAGGGCCGGATAGAGAGGCTTCGCGGGTCCTCCCGGAGTTTGCCAACCTCTGCTGTATACATCACGTTGTTTGCGCCACAATCCTCGTCATCCATCCCAGACTTAGCTACCTAAAAAGCCCCAAATTCACCTGTCTGTACTCAGCGTGCTCCTCAGGCTGAGCGAGGGCGTCGGTAATCGGTACAACAACGCCAAGCATCAGTGCGAGCATGCAGTAGAGAGTCAGTAGCGACTGCAGCATTGACAGTCTGGTAGATCCGTCTTGATAGGAAGTGAATGCTAAATGGCTTGGTTTCCTGTAAATTTAAGCAAAAGAATAATTAATAACAATGATAACTGATTAACTACCGTCCAATGGGCAGATGTGCAACCGACAGCTCAGCCGCAGCTATTGCGCGGCGCATCTGAAGGCTCAGTGCAAGGACTGGGAGGTTGCCACACACACCTTCAATTAACCCCAGCTAATGCTGGCACCCATTTTACAGCTGGGTGAACTGAAGCAATGCAGAGTTAAGTGTCTTGCTCATGGACACAAATTGCTCCGGGTGGGTCGAGAATCGAACCCCCGACCTTTCAGTAGTGAGTCCGACGCTCTGACCACTGGGCTACAACAGGATAAAGTGCCTAGAAGGAGTTTATTTCATGTGGCTTTATATCAAACTGGATTTCCATTCACAACTGTCTCCGACATCTCGATAGTAGTATAATTCGTGTAGAAAAACTTGGTTCTGAAAAATTCCCGAAAATTACCTAACTCTTCTCCTCCTTTGCTGAAATTGGCCGGACTTTGATTGCTGCCAGGTGTCATTAGACTTCGGTCTTACGGAGTCCATCGTTGTATGAAGAAGGCTCAGTTGGCTACAATCTGGATTGTAGACTCGAATTAAACAACAAAACCGAATAGATTTATTTATGACCAGGGCAAGTTAGAAATTTTTTCAGTCGACTTAAAAATAGAGTCCTGTGTTAGTTTGCGAACTTCGAGAGTGAATAGAAGAGAAGAATTAAGAAAGAGGTGTGCGTGTGCGCTCAAACCGGCTTCCGACGGCGCGGGGCTCATCCAGAATTCCAAGTAATTAATTACTCACGTGACTGTGTTTGCTCCAGAGCCAGTACTGGGCAGTGTTTTCTTGTGATGGAAAGAAATTTATTGTGCATTTGCTCTGTTGAGCTATAATTTATTATATTTAAAGCAATTGAAACTGAGTTTGAGTAGTAAAGTAGCAAAACTGCTTTGTTGCCTGCTTGGCAGATCTCCGGCTCTGCAGCATCTATCTGCTGATCTCTATGCATCTATCTGTTGATCTCTATGCATCTATCTGCTGATCTCTATGCATCTATCTGCTGATCTCTATGCATCTATCTGCTGATCTCTATGCATCTATCTGCTGATCTCTATGCATCTATCTGCTGATCTCTATGCATCTATCTGCTGATCTCTATGCATCTATCTGCTGATCTCTATGCATCTATATCTGCTAATCTCTATGCATCTATATCTGCTAATCTCTATGCATCTATCTGCTGATCTCTATATGCATCTATCTGCTGATCTCTATGCATCTATCTGCTGATCTCTATGCATCTATCTGCTGATCTCTATGCATCTATCTGCTGATCTCTATGCATCTATCTGCTGATCTCTACATGTATGCATCTATCTGCTGATCTCTATGCATCTATCTGCTGATCTCTATATGCATCTATCTGCTGATTTCTATGCATCTATCTGCTGATTTCTATATGCATCTATCTGCTGATCTCTATGCATCTATCTGCTAATCTCTATGCATCTATCTGCTGATCTCTATATGCATCTATCTGCTGATTTCTATGCATCTATCTGCTGATCTCTATATGCATCTATCTGCTGATTTCTATGCATCTATCTGCTGATCTCTATATGCATCTATCTGCTGATTTCTATGCATCTATCTGCTGATCTCTATATGCATCTATCTGCTGATTTCTATATGCATCTATCTGCTGATCTATATGCATCTATCTGCTGATCTCTATGCATCTATCTGCTGATCTCTATATGCATCTATCTGCTGATTTCTATGCATCTATCTGCTGATTTCTATATGCATCTATCTGCTGATCTCTATGCATCTATCTGCTAATCTCTATGCATCTATCTGCTGATCTCTATATGCATCTATCTGCTGATTTCTATGCATCTATCTGCTGATCTCTATATGCATCTATCTGCTGATCTCTATATGCATCTATCTGCTGATCTCTATATGCATCTATCTGCTGATTTCTATGCATCTATCTGCTGATCTCTATATGCATCTATCTGCTGATCTCTATATGCATCTATCTGCTGATCTCTATATGCATCTATCTGCTGATCTATATGCATCTATCTGCTGATCTATATGCATCTATCTACAAATCTCCATGCCTCTATCTGCCGATTTCCATGCCTCTATCTGCCGATTTCCATGCATCTACCTACCCTGTCCCTACTTCGGTCTACACTGTTTTAATGCATCTAGGAACACGTATGCACACGATTTGATTTAATTATATTTATTTGCAGAAAGCACACTAGCTGTCTCAGCTGACAGCTGTTTAGAATCAGAGGCAGCATAAACAAGTTCTAACTGAATCCGATGGTTTTAATTTTCACTGATGCTGCTTATGCCAATGCAGTTGGAAGATTCTGTAACAGACACTTATAACTAACTAATAGTTTCTACACTCTCAGTTTGCTTGTATATCCTGTCAGCTAGCGGAAAAGCTATAGTGAAACTTCACCTCCAATAACTAGGCTCATGCGCTGAAATGCTGAACTTTAAAGCCAGCCAGATTTGTGCCCACCAAATTTCAAGCGACCACCAGAATGTAAACAGGATTCGACTGCGCCTAACTGTAATGCAAACATGAAGTCAAATGATTTTTAACACCACCCTAAAAACTATTTAGCTTTAATGCTGTTGAATCTTATAGCTCTTAGATCAGCTAGTTAATTTTTTGTTTATATTCCACCGCAGTTTGATCTCGTTTTTGGTCGCAGCGAAAGCGAATTCCTAGTAAACTTCATCAAGCAGTCTATTAGCCATGGTCAACTCAAGCGAACCTCCGGAACTGCCACCCCGTCCACCTTCAATGATGGCGGTGGAAAACTCGGACAACAACACGGTTCAACTTCGCAGACGGAGCGACGCGCTGCAGAAACGTCGTCAAGAGTCGCCGCCACCACCGGCCCTGCCGCCAAGAGACTCTTCAACTCCGGTTTCAACCATCGCTACAATCAAGAGCGAAGAGTCGATTTATAGACAAGTGGAAAGTCTCGACTGTTGGGTGAACTGCACCAGACAGGAGGCCAACAAGCTGCTGCTTAGCGGCGACAGGCAGGGTGGAACTTACCTGCTCAGGCCCTGTCACAGCCGTCGCGAAAGGTACGCTATCAGCGTACTAAAAGAAGTGAACTCTTCGAGGCGACGTGAAGGGGCCGACCGAGTGCGTAACTCCTCCGTGGCTGCGCTGGTGTCCCGTCTCTTCCGAGCTCGGCGAAGCGCCTCCGTGGTAGAGGGCCAGCTGACGAAGCAAGAGTCCTCTAGGGTGAAGCACTACCTGGTCAGGGAGAGCCCGGCTGGTTACTACCTGTACTCGAACCGCCGATTCAAAACCGTAGTCGATCTGATTGCCTATTACGCTACGTCGCCTGAAAAGCGCCAACGTTCAGGCGCTCTGCTCAGGCGATCCATCGCTGCTGCTGTTGACGAACCGGGCGGCGAAGAGAAGAACAAGGCCGAGTTTGCTAAAGACAGCCGGGGAAGACGCGTACGATTGGTACGAAAAGTTGGCGAGGGCACCTACCAGGTAAGTAGGCCATGCTTATTTTGAGGATACTGTCGTCAATTGAGCTATCAAATCACGCGATTTGCACAAGCTGCGTTATCACACAAAAGCCGGATTAATTTGATGAAGATTTGAACGTTTCTTTAGACCTTTTACGTGCAGGCCATTTACCACAGATTTTTTTGGCACAAACCTCTAATTTCGCAGAGCTGTATTCTGCCCCTTCTTTCCTCCATGAACCTTGGAACAGTTTGAAAAGTTGGAATCCTTATTCCTGAAAAGACCCAGACACGTAGCTAGCAGTATCTGGTCATCAACAACATTTTTGCTGATTTATTACTGTAATTTATGCAGATGTTCTTGGCCGAAGTTGGCGGTGTTCAAGTTGTTTCGTTAATTCTGGACACCGAGTCGATCAAAACCGGCGGAGGAAGCCGTTCAACAAGCGCCATAGTTCCCAGGAAGCCAAGGCTTGACGATGCACTCAAGTCAAACAAGCTGTCGAAGATGCTACCGGTGGATTGCGAGCGAAAGTCCTGCAATCTTGGCGAAGGCGCTAACCGGAAGCGGTCAGCTCGATCGGTCATTCGCACCGGAGCTCTGCTTCTGCAAGAAGCAATTGGTCGAGTTGCCGCTAAGAGTCTTGAAAAGGACGACCGTTGAGACGTATGAAAAACCCTTTGGATAAGAGCTAGAGCCGTCGAAGAAGAACTTTTTTTCGCTTATAACTTGATTAAAGGATATTTTCTATTTGGTTTTTGCCATAAAAAATGAGTACATGTATAATCTGCTCACCACGCCTGCAAAAAAACCAGTTATGTAAGCTCGTCCGCGGAAACATCAAAATAACTTGGCAAGTTTCTTTATTCATTCCGTCGGGTCGATTAAAACACGAGTTTTAATGTTTTCTGACGATTTTGCGTGGAGAGCTTTTCTCGAATAATTTTTAAACAGCATTAGAGTTAAATAATTTGTAACATAGCTTGTTAGCTAACAAGCTCGATAATTTCTTTTTCGATGCTATTGCAAGGAAAGCTATTGTGAGTATCAAAGACATTACGGTATTTAACAGCTAACTCCTATTTATTGAGCATATCGAGGATGTCAATACTTTCAATTTACGTCTGATTAGTTTTTATCTTTAATAATACTAGCTAGTAAAACTTGCCGTTGGTTTCAAGCTTGCCAGATATTTTATTCTATTCATACTTTATCCAGCTAAGTCTACCATCAATGCTTCAATATTGACTAGACTACAGGAATCTGAATAAAACTCGTGCGAATTGGACGTAAACTCGGTAGTTACATGTAATTAGAGCCTTATATATGGTCAATAGTCAACCAGTAAAACAAATTCATTAATATTTTAATGATTTTATTTGTCAATAAACTGTTTACCGATTGAGCACTGCGATTATTGATTGACTTGCGTTTCCGTCATTTAAAATTTGAGTTTTGTTCTTTAGCGAGATACTTCAATCTGTCAATCTGTCAATAGCAGATGCCGTAGCTCGTATTAAAGCTCTCAGCTTCTCCTCCTCTCTGTTGGTTCTCATGCCACTTCCACACTCGACTCTGGACTACAAGGGTAGGTTGGCTGATTCCCCAGTATCAGCCAATGAAAGCTTGATGGGTTCCGATTGGCCCAAAGGGAAAATAAAATACCCGAAATCTCCTCGCCCAACGTTGAGTCAATCCCGACAGACTAAGGCCAACGCTAAACCAGTCATGGAGCACGAGAAGCAGCCGTCGCAGGCCCGCACGAGTCGCCCGGGACCGCAGTTTCTTCACAAAATTCTGGCCGGCTTCTTTGAATACAAGCTGCAAAAAGTGGTGGTGATCCGAAGCATTAAGTTTGGCTTGTTTTATCGCAGCGTCCAGCTGTCTGTGATTGTGTACTTCTTGTTCTACATCATCTGGCACAAGAAAGGCTACCAGGCCAAGGAGACTCCAGAGGGCGGCGTTGTTTTCAAAGTGAAGGGTTTGGATTTTGTTAACAAAAGCGACGACTGGGACAACGGAGCGAGGGTCTGGGACGCTGCGGACTACATCATTCCCCCGATCATGAACGGCGCCATCTTCATCACGACTAACGCTCGCGTCACCGATCGCCAGTCGATGTCGGCTTGTCCAGAGAGGGCCGGACACTGCTACTGGGACAGCGACTGCGCCGGCGGAACCATCGGCGAATACGGGCGGCGCACGGGCAAGTGCAACAGCAGTACGCACACCTGCATGTCGTACGGCTGGTGCCCGCTGCTCATGGAGGACAATTTCCAGCTGCCAGGCCAATCTGTGCTCACCCGAGCCAGAGACTTCACCATTCTACTCAAGAACAGCGTCGACTTTCGAGCGTTCGACAAGAAGCGGCGAAACATTTTGGATTGGATGACCAGCGACTACCTGCACAACTGCCTGTACGAGCAGCAGCATCCCAACTTCACTTATTGCCCCGTGTTCCGGCTGGGCGACATTCTTCACTACGCCACAGGCGACGCCAAATCGGCCGAGGACATCTACAGAGTTGGCGGAGCTATCGGAGTTGACATCTCCTGGATGTGCAACTTCGACTTGCCTGACGAGCGCTGCCTGCCGAAGTACCACTTCCGCGAGTTGGACACCGGGCGAGGCACCGACACGCATGGCTTCTCGGTGCAGTACGCCTACAACTACCGCAGCGAGGGCGAAGACCGCCGAATGCTGGTGCACGCCTACGGCATCAAGATATTCGTGTCCGTGTCTGGCGAGGGCGGCCGCTTCGATTTCTACAGCCTGTCGATGAACCTGGGCAGCGGCCTGGCCCTGTTCGGCCTGTCCTCCATGCTGTGCGACATCATCCTGCTGCGCATCGCCAGCCAGAAGCAGCGGGCCAGCCTGCAGAAGGCTCGCGTCGACTACTGCGACGACGACAGCGCCAGCGTTGCGACAACCGCTGCCACATCCGGGGTGAATGCCGATTCGTCTGACGAGGCAGCTGCCGATAGCGTTGACATCTCAAAGATGACGAAACGACGACGTAAAGAGATTCAACAGCAGCGACAGCTGGTGCAGCATCAGCAGCATCAGCAGAGGCATCATCAGCCTCGTCGTCGACCTGCTCCAACCAGCGGCCGGGGCTCTTGTCCTCGTCATCGACCCGAAGTTCGTCGCCTGTCGCCGCCGCCTCCAACGCCTCCGCCTCCACCGCTGCTGACTCCGCCGCTAACGCCGCCGGCGCCGATGTCGGCCTGGCGCCAGCCGTCGCCACCGTCGCCGCCGGAGATTGTCCGCCTGGAGTCGAGCCCGTCGACGTTTCTTCGGCCGGCCTCGAAGGCAGCCGCCGCAGCCGCGGCCGTCCAGAAGCAGGCGGTTCGTCCGAGAATTCTGCAACAGCTGAAGCTGCAACAGCAGCAGCAGCGGCAGCAACAGCAGCTGCTTCAAAGAGGAAGAAGAGAAGCTGGATATGAAAGCGACTCGGCTGCCAGCTGGCAGGCAGCGGCCGCGGACACAACGAGGGAGACCCTCATCTGAGAGCTCCACCGACACACGCTGATCTGATAGTTTCTTCAATTTTAACTAACTCAACAAGTTTTACTCATATCAAGGCGCATAACTCCTGTCAATTTTAGACAGTTAATGTAAACCCTGAACTTGAGATATTTGTAACATCATCGGTAAAATAGTTATGTTTATTTCACCTCTACGACATCGCTTGCTCCGTAGGTATAGTGACTAATGAAGAGTGCAGTGTTCTGATTCAATACGGAAATGTGCCAACTGACACACAATGGAGGCCGTGGCATAGTGGGATTTGTTCCCCCCTCCCCCCAGAGACCGGAAGAAAACTGGCGTTGTCAAGCCAGGGTTTCTGTCTCTATGGGGCGAGGCAACCCTTGAAGTTGGCTGTAAATACAGTTCACAGCTATATGCCTACCATGCAGCCTCAATCCATATACGCCAGCATTTTCGCTGTCAAATGCAGTTTCCGATTGTAACTCGGCTTGGCATGGATAAATTAGGCTAATTAATTCCACTCGAGTTAATTTGCAACCCCAATAGCTGTGAGCTGTTTTAGTTCCAGCTATGAGTGTTTCTCATCACAGCGCTGACTTTTCACCCACTCCAGCAAGGGGTCAAAGCACTGTCAGAAAAGCCATCAGCCATAATTACTAAATTGATTTACCCTTGGCTTTGCTTCGAAAGCTAACTGTTTCATATTGGCACAATGTCTACTAGTTTCAACTTATGCTATAGTTTACTTAATGTTTGACACCCTAACCAAACTTATGTAGTTGCTCCAACTGCATGTTTGCATATACTTGCTCTGCTGTCGCAACTATTAGCGATCATTTAACCATTTTAACTTTTTTTATTATTTTTAATCAGTAGTTCGACGCCTATATAATCGGAACAATGGTTGCTTGAGAAAGTCTACTCTGGTTATAATATTTCTGCAGAAGTATAAAATTCTAAA
This sequence comes from Macrostomum lignano, assembly GCA_002269645.1. NCBI lineage: Eukaryota > Metazoa > Platyhelminthes > Macrostomidae > Macrostomum > Macrostomum lignano. The sequence goes on from NIVC01001378.1 coordinate 135,341, forward strand.
CTACAAATAACTCGTTTGTTGAAGGTTATTTTACCATTTTATTACAAAGAAATCACAGTGAAAGAAATCTTTACAATGACAGGAATTAACAATTAGGCACACATACACACAGGGACACAAAGGCTGACACAAAGACCGATACAAAGAAACACAGACAAAAAGACAAACACAAAGACAAAAGACAAACAAAAAGTAAGACAGACGCACAGTCAGACGACAGACAGACACAAAGACACATACAAGGAAACAAAGACACACAGACAAAATGACGGAGACAGACACAAAGTCAGACTTTGATCTTTGATCAGTGTATCTCTTTCGAGACGATTTGCAAGCGTGAGTCCTTCTGTTGCCACTTGAGCAGTTCGTGCCAAAGATATTGACAAAAATCGATCCCAAAGAAGGAATTCTTCTGACTGACCTGAGAAAATGCTAAAAACTGAGCGCGCTCCAGTGGCAACAAACTTTCTTTCATTCATTTTTCTTCTTTTTCAAATTCAGCTGAGCACAAGAACTGGCCCTCATGCCAGAGGCCGTGTTTGCAGGACAAAGGCGCGGCGCAAAAGCTGAACAAACTTCAAATATCCGCAGCTCCAACCCATGGGCTCTCCCAGTTGCTAGCACGATCATGCTCAGCTCCGCTCCCAGCAACATTGGCGCGGCACGCACGTACAAGTGTGGGAAGGCAGACTGCTGCTTGCACCTGCCAATTTGCCCCTTGGCACTTGAGCAAATTGCCTGCACTTGTTAAGAATTACCATTTTCTATTGGCAAATTGCTTTCAACTAGAGAAATATGAGCTATCTGTATGCATGAATGCATATATCTTGTCTGTCTGTCTGCCTGTCTATCCTTCTGTCTGTCTGTCTGTCTGTCTGTCTGCCTGTCTATCCTTCTGTCTGTCTGTCTGTCTGTCCGTCTGTCTGTATATCCTTCTGTCTGTCTGTCTGTCTGCCTGTCTATCTTTCTGTCTGTCTGTCTGTCTGTCTATCTTTCTGTCTGTCTGTCTGGCTGTCTGTCTGCCTGTCTCTATCTTTCTGTCTGTCTGTCTGTCTGGCTGTCTGTCTGCCTGTCTCTATCTTTCTGTCTGTCTGTCTGCCTGTCTATCTTTCTGTCTGTCTGTCTGTATGTCTGTCTGTCTGTCTGTCTGTCTGTCTGCCTGTCTTTCTGTCTGTCTACATGTGTGTCTATCTATCCATCCATCCATCTATCTATCTATCTATCTATCTACCTATCTATCTATCTGTCAACACACGGAATCAATCATAATCCACCCACTTTTTGTCAACACTGCAATTAGAGAATTAGCAATTATGTCTGCAGTGTTTTATCAGAAAGTAAAAAAAGAATTCACGTCAAGCAGAGCCAATTATAAAATAAGCGCTGGACCGCACAACCAGACATTGCTTATCCCTGCTCCCAATCATTGTCCATCGGAAAAACGATTGCTCAAAAATCATACGAGCAAGAGCTCCCCTACCGCATGGCAGCGCTCTGCATAATCAATGAATTTGGCATATTGTTGACCGATTAAACAGGGTGGTTCCTTGCTCAAATGTTCCTGTTTTAATCCCGTGCAGGGGGACATTTTATGCGTCCATTGATGGATTGATTGACCGATTCACCTGTATGCAGCCAATTTATGCCAAACAATTTACACAAACTGGAGTGTGCAATGATGGCAACAGGACTGCAAATTAAATCCAGCTGAATTAACAACTTACTAAACAAAATGCTGGTAATCTGTTGATTGCAAAGATGCTGAGGACTTTGCTTGCTGATGCTTGAGAAATGAAAAGACACTAAGATCAGGAATGCAAAGACACTAAGATTAGGAATGCAAAGACACTAAGATCAGGAATGCAAAGACACTAAGATCAGGAATGAAAAGACACTAAGATCAGGAATGCAAAGACACTAAGATCAGGAATGCAAAGACACTAAGATCAGGAATGCAAAGACACTAAGATCAGGAATGAAAAGACACTAAGATCAGGAATGCAAAGACACTAAGATCAGGAATGCAAAGACACTAAGATCAGGAATGCAGACACTAAGATCAGGAATGCAAAGACACTAAGATCAGGAATGCAAAGACACTAAGATCAGGAATGCAAAGACACTAAGATCAGGAATGCAAAGACACTAAGATCAGGAATGAAAAGACACTAAGATCAGGAATGCAAAGACACTAAGATCAGGAATGCAAAGACACTAAGATCAGGAATGAAGACACTAAGATCAGGAATGAAAAGACACTAAGATCAGGAATGCAAAGACACTAAGATCAGGAATGCAAAGACACTAAGATCAGGAATGCAAAGACACTAAGATCAGGAATGCAAAGACACTAAGATCAGGAATGCAAAGACACTAAGATCAGGAATGAAGACACTAAGATCAGGAATGCAAAGACACTAAGATTAGGAATGCAAAGACACTAAGATCAGGAATGCAAAGACACTAAGATCAGGAATGCAGAGACTAAGATCAGGAATGCAAAGACACTAAGATCAGGAATGAAGACACTAAGATCAGGAATGCAAAGACACTAAGATCAGGAATGAAAAGACACTAAGATCAGGAATGCAAAGACACTAAGATCAGGAATGAAAAGACACTAAGATCAGGAATGCAGACACTAAGATCAGGAATGCAAAGACACTAAGATCAGGAATGAAAAGACACTAAGATCAGGAATGCAAAGACACTAAGATCAGGAATGCAGACACTAAGATCAGGAATGAAAAGACACTAAGTTCAGGAATGCAAAGACACTAAGATCAGGAATGCAAAGACACTAAGATCAGGAATGCAAAGACACTAAGATCAGGAATGCAGACACTAAGATCAGGAATGCAGACACTAAGATCAGGAATGCAAAGACACTAAGATTAGGAATGCAAAGACACTAAGATTAGGAATGCAAAGACACTAAGATCAGGAATGCAAAGACACTAAGATCAGGAATGCAAAGCCACTAAGATCAGGAATGCAAAGACACTAAGATCAGGAATGCAAAGACACTAAGATCAGGAATGCAAAGACACTAAGATCAGGAATGCAAAGACACTAAGATCAGGAATGCAGACACTAAGATCAGGAATGCAAAGACACTAAGATCAGGAATGCAAAGACACTAAGATCAGGAATGCAAAGACACTAAGATCAGGAATGCAAAGACACTAAGATCAGGAATGAAAAGACACTAAGATCAGGAATGCAAAGACACTAAGATCAGGAATGCAAAGCCACTAAGATCAGGAATGCAAAGACACTAAGATCAGGAATGCAAAGACACTAAGATCAGGAATGCAAAGACACTAAGATCAGGAATGAAGACACTAAGATCAGGAATGCAAAGACACTAAGATTAGGAATGCAAAGACACTAAGATCAGGAATGCAAAGACACTAAGATCAGGAATGCAGAGACTAAGATCAGGAATGCAAAGACACTAAGATCAGGAATGCAGAGACTAAGATCAGGAATGCAAAGACACTAAGATCAGGAATGCAGAGACTAAGATCAGGAATGCAAAGACACTAAGATCAGGAATGAAGACACTAAGATTAGGAATGCAAAGACACTAAGATCAGGAATGCAAAGACACTAAGATCAGGAATGCAAAGACACGGACAAGCCTGGAAACGCGTGAAATTCTAAAAGCGAACTACTGCGTTAATCAGTGACTGACTAATTCTAATCACGTAATCCTCTTGCCTAATCCGACAGCAAAGTCGGATAAACACGCAGTCGAATTAACAATAATAAATTAAACCCCATCTGAAATCTCCATTAAGCATTGCAGAAGCCGCCAGCAACACAGCAAACCACGGAAAGATCAAGCTGCATTGACGTCAGCAATTCAGCAAGGCCGCACTATAAATGCTCGAAGTGCTGTAAATAAGCGCTTATGATAAGGCCTGAATCTGAAATCCAGCTTGGCACACAGTCTTAACCTGATAGCGCATATTGCTTTGAGAATTGCATAGCGTTGCATTGGCAAATATACCCAGCTTTGAAAGGCATGGGATGTCCCGATGGGGCACTTAGTGAATTTATTATAGTCATGGAATTTTTATAGCTCTTTTTTAGGTCATCGCGAAATACTAACGGCCAATAGGCTAAATGTTTCAAAATATGTCTGACTAGACAAGATAACAAAAATTTATTCATTATTCGGTGTGGCTGGCGGCCCGAACTTGCTTTATAATACTTGGAGACAGCGTAAAAAAGTAATTATATGATAGGCTCCGATACAAAAATACAGACAGACAGACAGACCGACAGACACAGACAGACAGACAGACAGACACACAGGCAGACAGACAGTCAGACAGGCGGGCATACAGACAGACAGACAGACAGACCGACAGACACAGACAGACAGACAGACAGACACACAGGCAGACAGACAGTCAGACAGGCGGGCATACAGACAGACAGACAGACAGACAGACAGACAGACAGACAGACACCAAGACAGACAGACAGACGGACAAACAGACAGGCAGACACACAGACAGACAGGCAGACAGACAGACAGACAGACACACAGACAGACAGACAGACAGAGAGACAAGTCAGACAGACAGACAAGTCAGACAGACAGACAGACAGGCAGACAGACAGACAGACAGACAGGCAGACAGACAGTCAGACAGACAGGCAGTCAGGCAGACAGACAGACAGTCAGGCAGACAGACAGACAGGCAGGCAGACAAACATTCAGGCAGATAGACAGACAGGCAGACAGTCAGACAGACAGACAGACAGTCAGGCAGACAGACAGGCAGGCAGGCAGACAGTCAGTCAGGCAGACAGACAGACAGTCAGGCAGACAGACAGACAGTCAGGCAGACAGACAGGCAGACAGTCAGACAGACAGACAGTCAGTCAGACAGACAGGCAGACAGACAGGCAGACAGTCAGGCAGACAGACAGACAGGCAGACAGACAGACAGACAGGCAGACAGACAGGCAGACAGGCAGACAGACAGGCAGACAGTCAGACAGACAGTCAGTCAGGCAGACAGACAGACAGTCAGACAGTCAGACAGACAGACAGGCAGACAGTCAGACAGACAGACAGTCAGTCAGACAGACAGGCAGACAGACAGGCAGACAGTCAGGCAGACAGACAGACAGGCAGACAGACAGACAGACAGGCAGACAGACAGGCAGACAGGCAGACAGACAGACAGGCAGACAGTCAGGCAGACAGACAGACAGACAGACAGGCAGACAGACAGACAGACAGGCAGACAAGCAGACAGACAGGCAGACAGACAGACAGACAGACAGACAGAAAGGCAGACAGGCACAAGCATATCCCTAGAAACCCACCATCAGCCCCTTACCACAGTTACAAGAAATCAAGCCAACAAAAATCCTACTAAAAACTGCAGCAACATTTCGTGTCCACAAAACTGACGAGCAACATATAAAATGCCCAAACTGGGATTATATTTAATGCCACAGCAGTGCAACTCGCGGTGCTCAACTGCAGTACCAAATGCGTTGGCCGAGTTAGAAAATGACAATTCTTAAACTTTAAATTCTTGGCCAACTTTAACAAATCTTTAGCCAAAAAGAAGACAACGCACAATGGGCACAGCGGGAAGGAAGGAAGATGAAATCAACAGGAAAGTAGGACAATGATAAATCAGAGACAATTACACATCACTTGCTAAGCATTTGCATCAGTGAACCACATTAATAAATGGAAATCGAAAAAAAACTTCTCAACTCATGCCTTAATTGTACTCTGTTTGAAATCTGAATTCGAATTTGAATATAATTTAAAGACCCTGATCTCAACCTGAACTAAAAGCCGAAATCTAAACCTGACCTAAAAGCCCGAATCTAAATCTGATCTATAACCTTGAATCTTAACCTGACCTAAAATACTCGAATCTAAATCTGATCTATAAACTTGAATCTAAACCTGAACTAAAAACCCAAATCTAAATCTGATCTATAAACTTGAATCTAAACCTGACCTAAAAAACCCGAATCTAAATCTGATCTATAAACTTGAATCTAAACCTGACCTAAAAAACCCGAATCTAAACCTGATCTAAAAACCAAGCCTGAACCCGAAACTTCGATAATCCCTGTTCAAAACTAAGCCCTAACAGTCCGAATATTAGAAAACAAGCCGGACTTTAGACACAGAACACCGGAGCAATGCGTCAGCCAGTCCTATTTCTTAGAAGCAGCCAGACCGCCACGTCGGGCCAATTTAAACTTGGCAATCTTGGCCTTGGCCGCTTCAGCTTTCTTTTGCTGTTTGCGGCGTTTCCGTCTAGCGAACACTTCCGGTTGAGTGACGGCGGCGGCAGCCAGCGATCCGGCACGGTCGGACCGGGCAGCAGCTCGCGACCTGGTCAGCTGGGCCAGCGCCGAGGCCACGGCGGACTCTCCGACGCCCCGTCGCAGTGTGTCCAACAGCGAGTGCGCCAGATCGGTCACTTCTGGCGAAGCATTTCGCTGTCGAAGTTCGCGCGCCGCCACGGCCAGGCACCGGCGAAGACAGCCGGACGATTCCAAAGCGTCACCGCCCAGCACGGAGGCCACCCCGGCGCACACCTTCAAGGCTAGGCAGCGGCGAAGCGTTGACGGCTTCAAATGCTGCAATTCGTAGCGCGACTCTCGGCCAACTCTGAGCAGAATCCATTCGGTTGAGAAGCCTTTATCTGCGCCGGTTAAACCGGCTGTTGCTGGACTCGCGTCACTACCCAGTTCTAGCTGGTGAACCCGACAGCACAGGTGAACAAGTGCGCGAGCCACATCGTCTGACCAGGCCTCATCCAGGTGAGGCGATTTTAACTGATCAAAAAATGCCAAGGCCAGAGTGCGACAGTGAGACATGGCTGAGTCTGTGTCAGTCATTGCCGGCTGGGACTGCTCAGCCAGTCTGTTAGCAACCAACTGCAGACAGCGACGCCGAACCCAAGCGAACCGATGATTCAGCAGGCTCTCTAACAATGACCAGATGTCTGTGTGTACCTGCTGCAGCTGCAGCGCATTGGGACATCTGGCTAACAAGTCAACACAACGGAACAGAGCATGATCGATTGCTTCGTTTACCACGTCAGTCTCTTGAGCTTGTTTCAGGCTTTTAGGCTTTTGCTCGTGTTCGGCTGTACTCAAAGATGCATCAGCTAGTTGCTTCAACAGTTCAGCTAAGCAGGTGTGCAATTCAACTGTGGACCAGTTCTCTTCATCGCCGCTCTCTGTTTCAACTTCTCTGTACTCAAAAAACGACAAAGCCGCAGTCAGACCCAGGCGTTGTTGAACAACCCGTTGCGACAACTGTTTAACATCCGTGCGCATCAGACGCAAAGCTGAGGCAAACAATTCTCTGCGCTGATCTGCGCCGCATCTGCGCAACAGGCCGTGCAAGCAGTCGGTTAGCCGGGCTCTCAGCTGATCATTGCATTCCGAGTCTGCGGCTACTAACAGTTTGAGGAACAGCACCCTGGCCAGATCGCCATTCACCAGCCAGTCAGCTGAGATGCAGTGGATCAGGGAGGCCAGCATCTGCACAGCCGAGCTCCTACCATCCACGCCATCGTAATCCAACTGAACTAAGAAGAAGTCCAAATAGCGTCGTACAGTTTTAGCTGGCAGTTGATAATCTCTTAGATAGATTAACAGACAGTCGCGCGACTGACTGCGAACATAGTCTAGCGCAGATGTGACCACTAGACGACGCAAGGAGTCCATGATAGAGGACAGACTGGCGTGATCTTTCTCAGTTTCAACGTCTAATTCGTGTCTCAGCTGCGGCTTAGGGTTGAGGCGTTTAGCTAGCAAAGCTCGGAGCAAAGGAAAAGCGTGACTGGCCCTGTGCGGACTGTCCACATCCAGAGCGATGTAGTCTACTATGGTGACCAGATCCGGCTGCGACAGCGCGTCGTGTCTAATAAGAACGGCTAAAGTTTTATGCAGCAACTGTTGCAATTGAGACGGCTGCTGCAACTGTTGCCTAGTTGACCAGTGCAAGCTTTGCTCGTTAAACAGAGCCAGAACGCGCTTAGCAATCGGCCGGTAAGCGTTGCTGGATTGGCCTTGGCCTTTATCGAGATCAGCAGCAGCTGTAGCCGCCAACTGATGCAGGGGAACCAGACGGCTGAGACACTGCAGAGCCGCCGTGAGCACAGCTGTGTGTTGCGAATCCAACGAGCTCAACAGAATCGGCACAAACGGATCCAGCATCCGACGCGATATCGGGGAGCAGTTTTTATTCTTGCCGCTCTCTGAGTCGCTTTTTGATGAAGCATTTCTGAGCACAGCGTAGAGCAATCTCAGGCCGAATCTTAGCAGCACTTGATAGCTGCCGAGCTGCGCGGGTCGCGTCTCGGATCTGGCAGGCTCCGGGTCCAGTAGTCGACAGTCCGGGCCGCGAATGCCGACACTTCGATGCTCAGCCGCGGGTTCGATTCCTGATGCTACTAACAATTTATCTTTCGAATTATTATCGCCATTCTGTTCGTCGCCTGCTCGACGACAGAGCAGGTGAGCGGCGGTTAGCAACTGTTCGTCTGTTAATCCGCTGTTGCCAGGCAACGAGTCGGCTCGTTCCAGCTGACCGCAGAGTCGTTCGAGTTTTTTAAGCGCGGCTAAGCTGCGCACAGCGGAGCACTGATTGGCCAGAATGTTGGTGAGCTGGGCCAGGCCGGTTGGGCCCACCATGGAGCCAAGGCGGTGCATCACGCTATAGGCGTGAGTGCGCTGCGCCTCAGGCAGCTTGCGGGTGAGCGCTTCCACCTGCGAGGGGGGGTGGGGTGGCGTAGATATCTAGAGACTATTTGTACTTTGATCTGACTCTCTAGGCTAAGATTAAGAACAATATGTTGATTAAGTGGATTTCAGATCTACGAATTAAGACTAAGATCCCTCGTAGATAGGGAGTGATGGGATATGGAAGTTTTGATCTATAGATAGTGTGTGATGGGATTTAAGATTTGTGATTTATAGATAGGGAGTGGTTCTTGATTTATAGACAGGGAGTGGTTCTTGATTTATAGATAGGGAGTGGTTCTTGATCTATAGATAGGGAGTGGTTCTTAATCTATAGATAGGAAGTGATGGGATTTTGTGATCTATAGATAGGGAGTGGTTCTCGATCTTTAGATAGGAAGTGGAATTTTGTGATCTATAGATAGGGAATGATTGGATCTGGGATTTGTGATCTATAGATAGGGAATGATTGGATCTGGAATTTGTGATCTATAGATAGGGAATGATTGGATCTGGGATTTGTGATCTGTAGATAGGGAATGATTGGATCTGGGATTTGTGATCTATAGATAGGGAATGATTGGATCTGGAATTTGTGATCTATAGATAGGGAATGATTGGATCTGGGATTTGTGATCTATAGATAGGGAATGATTGGATCTGGGATTTGTGATCTATAGATAGGGAATGATTGGATCTGGGATTTGTGATCTATAGATAGGAGTGAACTCAATTTGGCAGTTTTGATTTATAGATAGGGAGTGATGGGATTTGGCAGTTTTGATCTATAGATAGGGAGTGTGATGGGATTTGGCAGTTTTGATCTAGATAGGGAGTGATTGGACTTAATTTATGAATTAATATACGAGTAATTAGGGAGACGGAATTTGGGATTTTTTATTTAGATAGGGAATAATTGGAATGAATTTATGACCTAATTAGGATAATCCGGGATTTCGGGTATCTAGATTAGGAGATGGGAACTCAGAATTCAAACAAGAGTGAACTTTAAATCTCAAGTGATAACTAAAAACGGAAGTACAACATCGCAATAGAATCAATTCTAGACCTCTTTCTCCTTGGACAAGTCGCCCAACAATTCGTCCATGTAGATGCGGCACAGCCGATCCAGGGTCTCGCCATCCAGACAGCCGGTAGGCATGCCAGCAGCCTGGCAGTGACGCAACAGAGAGTGCAGCGTGTGCGCCAACACGTGCCGAGTGTATCCTCTAGCCAATAGCAGGCTCAATTCCCTGGCAACAAAGCCTAGATAGTCGTTGCCTAGCAACTGTACAACTCGTACTAAAGTTGCACCGGCCTCTTTGCGTACGGCGTGTTCCCGACTGCGAAGGAACTCCGCTAGCCGATAGACCAGCTTAGGCAGGCGTTGGTCTCGCAGCCGGCGGGGTAGCTTAGCTAATAATTGAGCGAGGGCCACGGCCACGGATACTTGAAGCACCTGGGGCTCCTGTCGCGGCGCCAACCGGTGCTGCTGCTCAGCGGCGGTCTTGTCTCTGGACAGGTGGCGCTCCAATCGGGGACAGACGAATTCTATTAGAAAAGTCAACGGCCCGCTGCCTCCCATTGATCTAGTGGCGCTATTTGACGCTTCTGGTTCTTCGTTAGTTACTTCCGGTTCGCCATTAGTCACTTCCGGTTCGCCTTTAGTCACTTCCAGTTTTCTATTAGTCATTTCCGGTTCGCCTTTAGTCACTTCCGGTTCGCCTATAGTCACTTCCGGTTCGCCTTTAGTCACTTCCGGTTTGCCATTAGTCACTTCCGATTTGCTATTAGTCACTTCCGGTCTGCCATTATTCACTTCCGGTGACAATTTTTTCGCTCGTTTAACCGTTGCAAAAATGTTACTAACCGGAACCGATTGCTGGAAGAAACGCAATCGTCGCTTCCGATTGCCAGATTGCTTGCTAGCCGCTTCCGGTTCGATTTCTAATTGATCATCCTCGTCTACTTCTCCGATTTCTCCCAGACCGGACAGGGCGGCAACGGCCAGCCGCACTGGCAGCTTGGATTCCGTAGCCGGCCCGTCCAAGCCTTTCAGGCAGAGTTTGAGCAGCTGCTGCAGCATCGGCCAAGACAGACGGGAGCTGATGGAGGCCAGCAGCTCTAAAGAGGATTCTATTAAGCTGCGTCTGTTAGAAGCTTGCTGCTGCTGCTGCTGTTTCCCTGCTGAAGCAGACCGGCCGCTCTTGTGCAAATAGTGCATAGGCAGCGGCAGCAGGTAGTGATACAGCAGATTAGCAGGGATGCAATCCCCTCTAGGGCTGGCTAGATAGGTGATCAGCTGGCGGAATCCTTTCACGATTCGAGCCGACTAGAGAGAAGGTTAAATTGAGACAGGTGAGACCATACACAGGATAGTCCATACTATACAGACTAAACAATCATGTAGATAAACATTTACTCACATTGACGCTGCGAACATTGTCGAAAAATGAGTCGTTGACTGAGGCAGATGTCGAACTGCCGGCGCTTGCATCTGCAGATGCCTGCTGCTGCTGCTGCTGCTGCTGCTGGGCCGACGGCAGGAGACCCGCTAATCCTTGCAGGCGAGCATGGCGACCGAATTCGGTAACAATTTTGCCTAGTAGGCCGATGTATTCCACGCGACGGTTCTGTTGCCAGGCAGGGTTTTGGGAGCATGGGAGAAATTAGAGAAATTCATTTTATACAGTTTGGGATCCAGAGCTACACTGTTATGGGAGATTCTAGAATGGGGGGGGGAAGAATGGGGATCTAGAGCTAGACTGTTATGAGATATTCTAGAATGGATGGGAAGAATGGGGATCTAGAGCTAGACTGTTATGAGATATTCTAGAATGGATGGGAAGAATGGGGATCTAGAGCTAGACTGTTATGAGAAATTCTACAATGGATGGGAAGAATGGGGATCTAGAGCTAGACTGTTATGAGATATTCTAGAATGGATGGGAAGAATGGGGATCTAGAGCTAGACTGTTATGAGATATTCTAGAATGGATGGGAAGAATGGGGATCTAGAGCTAGACTGTTATGAGATATTCTAGAATGGATGGGAAGAATGGGGGTCTAGAGCTAGACTGTTATGAGAAATTCTACAATGGATGGGAAGAATGGGGATCTAGAGCTAGACTGTTATGAGATATTCTAGAATGGATGGGAAGAATGGGGATCTAGAGCTAGACTGTTATGAGATATTCTAGAATGGATGGGAAGAATGGGGATCTAGAGCTAGACTGTTATGAGAAATTCTACAATGGATGGGAAGAATGGGGATCTAGAGCTAGACTGTTATGAGATATTCTAGAATGGATGGGAAGAATGGGGATCTAGAGCTAGACTGTTATGAGATATTCTAGAATGGATGGGAAGAATGGGGATCTAGAGCTAGACTGTTATGAGATATTCTAGAATGGATGGGAAGAATGGGGGTCTAGAGCAGGTTTAGAAAGGAGAATTGGGATCTGTATATAAAATGGGAAGAATGTGGGTGGGAGTATGTCAGCAAAAACAAGGATTAATCAACTAGCATCTTTGCACTAACAGGTTAGTACACAAGCCTCACTGCGAGGCAGGCTACTTATTCTCTCAGCTGGTATGTTTTTTATCACTTTTGGATTGTCAACATAGCATATAGAGAAAGAAAATATTCATGAATAATGCGAAAAAACCGTGTATTAAGAGAACCGATACTCTGGTAGGCACAGACAGAATAAATTGATAGCCAAATTGGCCTACTGAATGCTACTGAGAGAGCAGTGCCTGTGTGAAGGAAAATAAATCCCAACACGGGGCATAATTATTGAGCAGCGAGTGAGAAGAGCCAGAAGTATGAGTAGCAGAAATTTCTAAGGCAAAAGAACAAACTCAGACAGGAATAGAAGAAGATAGAAGGGTGTGTGCGAATTAGAGAGGGTATGAATAATCCAAGGGGGTATTTAGGGAATTTGAGAGGGTATGGGGAACCTATGAGGGTATTTAGAGAATATGACAGGATATTGAGAATCTAGGGGGTATTTAGGGAATTTGAGAAGGTATGGGGAATCAAGAAGGGTATTTGGGGGATTCGAGAGGGTATGGGGAATCAAAAAGGGTTTCTGGGGGATTCGAGAGGGTATGGGGAATCAAAAAGGGTATTTGGGGGATTTGAGAGGGTATGGGGAATCAAAAAGCGTATTTGGGGGATTCGAGAGGGTATGGGGAATAAAAAAAGGTATTTGGGGGATTCGAGAGGGTATGGGGAATAAAAAAAGGGTATTTGGGGGATTCGAGAGGGTATGGGGAATAAAAAAAGGTATTTGGGGGATTCGAGAGGGTATGGGGAATAAAAAAAGGTATTTGGGGGATTCGAGAATGTATGGGGAATCAAGAAGGGTATTTGGGGATTTAAGAGGCTATGGGGAATCTAGGAAGGTATTTGGGGAATTTGAGCAGGTTCTAGGATAGTATTAGGGGGAATTAAAGGTATAGGAAGTCCGAGAAGGTACTTGAGTCAGTCTGGGAGGACATTTGTAGAGCAGGGAAGAAAACGGGATAATAGCGGGAGAGAACAGGATCCCCAAAAAACAAGCAGCAAACCTAGCTGGCCCCTCACCTCGTCCATTTTGACGCCCTGAGCAATGGCTGGCCAGACGGAGCGCCACAGGAGCATATTGAGCACGCGAGAGCGAGCCTCAGACTCATCACGATCAGCTGCATTGGTACTCGCAATGTCTAAACCGGCCAAAGCAGCAATCAAAGACTGCAGCAATTCCGAAGCCAACAATCTCAGAGGGCCGTCAGTCACGTGAGCCAGGGTATGCAGAGCGCAGTGCTCAGCGATGAGCAGGGTCTCTAAACGATTGTTAAGCAGTTGAGACCAGCCAGACAATGATGAAGAAGAGAGGCTGGGACCGGCTGTCAAAGCCGTCACAATTGTCAAAGCTGATTGATGGCCGCGTTCTCGCCGTTCGAAGTCGGGCATCTCAATGTGCCGTTTGTCCCAGGCGTTCAACTGGATGGGTGGATAAGTGGTTTGGCTGTGAGTGAACTGCTCAGCAAAATCTGTATTCATAAGCAATACTGTGTACAAATTGTACAGAGCTTTCAGCTTAGTTTTATTACTCGCTCAAGCCTCAAGGCGTCCGCACTCGAGGGGTGCCGCAAGCTGCGTACTAACCACAACCAACTCTGCTTAACTTGCAGCGCTGGATGGCTAGGCACCCAAGAGGTTGGGCCGTTGGCTGCAGTGTATAATAATTATTAGTGGAAAAAGTAACAGGAGGAATAGAAAAGTAAAGAATTAAGTAGATTTGAAGAGATTACAGAATCTAAGAAACAGTTGAAGCAAATTCTAAGAAATAGTTTGTTTCAGATTCTGAGGGAGGGTTCATTGTAGATTCTGAGGGAGGGTTCATGGTATAGTCGGAGGGAGGGTTTATGGTAGAGTCTGAGGGAGGGTTTATGGTATAGTCTGAGGGAGGGTTCATGGCAGAGTCTGAGGGAGGGTTCATGGTATAGTCTGAGGGAGGGTTCATGGTAGACTCGGAGGGAGGGTTCATGGTATAGTCTGAAGGAGGGTTCATGGCAGAGTCTGAGGGAGGGTCCATGGTAGAGTCTGAGGGAGGGTTCATGGTAGAGTCTGAGGGAGGGTTCATGGCAGAGTCTGAGGGAGGGTTCATGGCAGAGTCTGAGGGAGGGTTCATGGCAGAGTCTGAGGGAGGGTCCATGGTAGAGTCTGAGGGAGGGTTCATGGTAGAGTCTGAAAGAGGGTTCATGGTATAGTCTGAGGGAGGGTTCATGGCAGAGTCTGAGGGAGGGTTCATGGCAGAGTCTGAAGAAAGGATGCATAAGAAAAATGAATAAATTCGGCGGATGATAAACAAGGGTAGAAAAATGAACAGTAAAAAATCGAGAAATTTATCGAGAGAAAAGAAAATATGAGCAGGCCATAAATTATGGGCCAACTGGGACGCCCACAAAAGTGGAGAGCAGAACTCACTGGGAGTCGAACAGTCACGCAATGGTCGCACGATAAAATTGATTGGCTAAATAATTTAAACGAATGCCTCCCTATCGAATTAAAACAAAAACCCTGACTAAACCATATGAGGACAAATTTTGAACAAATGCTATAGGGGTATGTTCATTGGGAAAGGAGATAGTGAAAGAATAGGGATAAAATAACTTATTTTATTCTACTGATCAGGATAGCCCATCTATCCTGCCTAACTAAGTCAATGAATTAGCTCTACATGTATAAATATGTATAAGGTGTATTCTATACTTCAGATGCGATAATAATACAGCTAAAAGTACACAAATCTAGACAGCAAAAACCAAGGCAAGACAGCATGCACAGTCCATGTCTTATCGTTCGAGCCTATGGAACTGTTGATGTTGAAGTCTCAGATTAATCTACATAAGCATCTAGCAGCAAAATTAATAGCAGCTATAAACAGGCTAAATGACAGGAAAAGGTAAAAGGCTTAGGCTAAAAAAGATATGATCTAGAATAATTTATTACAAAGGTGCGAAATTATCCATTTTATATAGACTAAATGCCTTCTTAATGCAGTTGTTGATTTACAATAGGCAGTATATACATAACCTATAATTAAAAAACGGTTTTATTTGCCAACTAATTTACGATAGTCAGAGGCAAACTGCACTACTTAGAAAAAAACCCTAAGTAGCAATCAATGCGGAGAAATGTATCTTACATCGTTAGCCAGCTCGCCCAGAGGCTGGCTGACCAAGCCCAGCTTACTGACGGCAGCCTCCGCTATTTGGCAGAGCAGTATCCGACTGGATCGGTGAGTGAGCTTTGAGAACAGCGTGAACGCTTGCCTGCATGTGCGATGAGATTTAGTGGAAATAAATATGAGATTTAGTAGGGAATATATGAAGTATAATTTTTTTGTTAAAACTATAAGTTTGACTTGTGAATATTTAAATACTGATACTATATGATTGAAATCTCCCCTAAGACTGATTGAAATCCCCCTGAGACTATATGATTGAAATCTCCCCTGAGACTATATGATTGAAATCTCACCCTGAGACTATATGATTGAAATCTCCCGAGACTAAATGATTGAAATCTCACCCCGAGACTATATGATTAAAATCACCCCCCGAGACTATATGATTGAAATCTCTCCCCCCCCCCTGAGACTATATGATTGAAACCTCACCCCTGAGATAGATTGAAATCTCACCCCTGAGACTGATTGGAATCTCACCCCTGAGACTGACTAGAATCTCACCCCTGAGACTGACTAGAATCTCACCCCTGAGACTGACTAGAATCTCACCCCTGAGACTGACTGGAATCTCACCCCTGAGACTGACAGGAATCTCACCCCTGAGACTGACTGGAAGCTCACCCCTGAGACTGATTGAAATCTCACCCTTGAGACTGATTGGAATCTCACCCCCGAGACTGACTGGAATCTCACCCCTAAGACTGACTGGAATCTCACCCCTGAGACTGATAAAACTCACAGAAACAGCGTCCGACATGGTGAGGCGGCCCTCTTCAACAGAGTCAGCAGGGCCGCCAACAGACGCGCCTGAAACTCGTCGCTTCTCAGTCCGCCAATTCCGCCGCCAACTTTCTTCTTTGATGATTTGCTCTTCTTTCCATCCATTGGTAGCAGCAGCAGTCTGAGCAGGGTGCCGGCCAATTTCTCGCACGCCTCGGCTCTGTACAGACCGTTGTCTACTAGAAGAGCCAGCAACCTTAGCGCTTCTCTGGACACGTCAATGGAAGCTTCTAATCTACCGGGAGATAAACGATTGGACACGAAGCTGGCTAGAGAATCTGCAACCGGCATCAGATAGTGAGGCCGGGACAGCTTCCTATTATCAGCTTGCATTGCCTCAATCGGTGCAGTGGAATCCGCCTCTTCGCCTAGTAAATTGTTGAAGATTGACAGGCAGGCTAGTAGGACAGGTTCGCTAACGCTTCCGTTGCTAGGCGAATTAGCGTTGCCTAGCAACTCGGCTAACGATTGAATTGGTTGGCCTTCTAATAGGCGATCGTGACGATTGTCGGCCGACCAGATCTGGAGCAGACGCAGCGCGAGGCCGGGTGTGCCTGCGGTGGCAGCTTCGGTTGCTAGGCGGGGCAGATGGGGCTCCACGCAGTGCCTGCGAATTTTAAGGGCGGATCGATCAACCGAGTGACTTGCAGAAGTGGGTTCTTAACCAGCCTATCTGAGTATACGATAAGGGATTGCAACTGAGGATCTGGGAGGCTGGCCTAGCAACTGAGGATCTGGGAGGCTGGTCCAGCAAATGAGGATCTGGGAGGCTGGCCCAGCAACTGAGGATCTGGGAGGCTGGCCTAGCAACTGAGGATCTGGGAGACTGGCCCAGCAACTGAACAACAACAACAAAATATGCTGTCAGGGTGGCAAAAGTCAGCGTCACAGGGCGGCTTTGTCATGGCTTGGGCGCGAACAAAGGCCGCGCCACCGGCAGTGTCCAGCAACGGAGGATCTGGGAGGCTGTCCGAGCAATTGACACTCTGGGAGGCTGGCACAGCAACTGAGGATCTGGGAGGCTGGCCCAGCAACTGAGGATCTGGGAGGCTGGCACAGCAACTGAGGATCTGGGAGGCTGGCGATGGACTACTCAGTCTGAACAATAATAAAAAACACAGCTCACTTAAAAGTGTCATCAATAAGCCGCTCAGTGAGCAACCGATCGCTGCCAGACTCCAGCGCTCTCAGAACAGCTTTCTGACAAGCCTGTCTCAAGCCACGCAACTGACTACTCGCGATCCGACTAACACTAGTAGTATTATTAGCGGCTAAACTTGCAGCCAACCGCGGCAGCAAAGCGCAGAAACACAGCAGCAGACTGTATAATTTGCACAGCTCGCTGGCATCCAGTCTCATGCTGGACAGCACAAGCAGGGCGCATTTCGCCGCAGCCTGCAGCCTGCCAATGGACACGTCGCTGTCAATTTCAATACTGGACACATTGTCCAGGCTTAATCCGGCAAACTGATCAAACAACAGCTGATTTAGAAAGCTCCTTCGCTCCTCCGGTTGGCAGCTCTCTTCTAGGAAAGCGAAGATGCATTGCAATTGACCGCCAGCGCCGCCGCCGCTGCGCACCCTACCCAGCAACAGGCGCATAGCAACCGCTAAGACGGCCTGCCTCTGCAGTTCGCTAGCCTCCGACAGGTCACCGCCGATGCTAACTAAAGCTTCTTTTGTTGATTTGAAATCTGACAGACGATGCAAAAAGCCAATCCAGTCCACTGAGGAGGCGGCCGCCGGTTTGCCCGCCAGGGTCTTGTCGCCGTAGGCTATTATGCATCGCAGTGCCGCTATGCGCACCTGGGAAATGAAGAGAAATGCTTTTTCAAACAAAATTATTATCAAATCTAACCCCTTCCTTATCTCGATCCTGATTTACTTATTGTTACTCCGACTCTATCCTTTCTCTCTCTCAGCTCTATCCTTCTCCTCTCAGCTCTATCCCGACTCTATCCTTCTCCTCTCTCAGCTCTATCCCGACTCTATCCTTCTCCTCTCTCAGCTCTATCCCGACTCTATCCTTTCCTCTCAGCTCTATCCCGACTCTATCCTTCTCCTCTCTTAGCTCTATACCGACTCTATCCTTTCCCTCTCTCAGCTCTATTCTGACTCTATCCTTTCCCTCTCTTAGCTCTATCCCGACTCTATCCTTTCCCTCTCTTAGCTCTATCCTGACTCTATCCTTCTCCTATCTTAGCTCTATCCTGACTCTATCCTTTTCCTCTCTTAGCTCTATCCTGACTCTATCCTTTTCCTATCTTAGCTCTATCCTGACTCTATCCTTCACTTCTCTTAGCTCTATCCTGACTCTATCCTTCTCCTATCTTAGCTCTATCCTGACTCTATCCTTCTCCTCTCTTAGCTCTATCCTGACTCTATCCTTCTCCTATCTTAGCTCTATCCTGACTCTATCCTTCTCCTCTCTTAGCTCTATCCTGACTCTATCCTTTTCCTCTCTTAGCTCTATCCTGACTCTATCCTTTTCCTCTACTTAGCTCTATCCTGACTCTATCCTTCTCCTATCTTAGCTCTATCCTGACTCTATCCTTTTCCTCTACTTAGCTCTATCCTGACTCTATCCTTCTCCTATCTTAGCTCTATCCTGACTCTATCCTTTTCCTCTCTTAGCTCTATCCTGACTCTATCCTTTTCCTCTCTTAGCTCTATCCTGACTCTATCCTTCTCCTATCTTAGCTCTATCCTGACTCTATCCTTCTCCTATCTTAGCTCTATCCTGACTCTATCCTTTTCCTCTCTTAGCTCTATCCTGACTCTATCCTTCTCCTATCTTAGCTCTATCCTGACTCTATCCTTCTCCTCTCTTAGCTCTATCCTGACTCTATCCTTTTCCTCTCTTAGCTCTATCCTGACTCTATCCTTCTCCTCTCTTAGCTCTATCCTGACTCTATCCTTTTCCTCTCTTAGCTCTATCCTGACTCTATCCTTTTCCTCTCTTAGCTCTATCCTGACTCTATCCTTTTCCTCTCTTAGCTCTATCCTGACTCTATCCTTCTCCTATCTTAGCTCTATCCTGACTCTATCCTTTTCCTCTCTTAGCTCTATCCTGACTCTATCCTTCTCCTATCTTAGCTCTATCCTGACTCTATCCTTCTCCTCTCTTAGCTCTATCCTGACTCTATCCTTCTCCTCTCTTAGCTCTATCCTGACTCTATCCTTCTCCTCTCTTAGCTCTATCCTGACTCTATCCTTTTCCTCTCTTAGCTCTATCCTGACTCTATCCTTCTCCTCTCTTAGCTCTATCCTGACTCTATCCTTTTCCTCTCTTAGCTCTATCCTGACTCTATCCTTTTCCTCTCTTAGCTCTATCCTGACTCTATCCTTTTCCTCTCTTAGCTCTATCCTGACTCTATCCTTCTCCTCTCTTAGCTCTATCCTGACTCTATCCTTCTCCTATCTTAGCTCTATCCTGACTCTATCCTTTTCCTCTCTTAGCTCTATCCTGACTCTATCCTTCTCCTATCTTAGCTCTATCCTGACTCTATCCTTCTCCTCTCTTAGCTCTATCCTGACTCTATCCTTTTCCTCTCTTAGCTCTATCCTGACTCTATCCTTCTCCTATCTTAGCTCTATCCTGACTCTATCCTTTTCCTCTCTTAGCTCTATCCTGACTCTATCCTTCTCCTATCTTAGCTCTATCCTGACTCTATCCTTCTCCTCTCTTAGCTCTATCCTGACTCTATCCTTTTCCTCTCTTAGCTCTATCCTGACTCTATCCTTTTCCTCTCTTAGCTCTATCCTGACTCTATCCTTCTCCTATCTTAGCTCTATCCTGACTCTATCCTTTTCCTCTCTTAGCTCTATCCTGACTCTATCCTTCTCCTATCTTAGCTCTATCCTGACTCTATCCTTCTCCTCTCTTAGCTCTATCCTGACTCTATCCTTTTCCTCTCTTAGCTCTATCCTGACTCTATCCTTTTCCTCTCTTAGCTCTATCCTGACTCTATCCTTCTCCTATCTTAGCTCTATCCTGACTCTATCCTTCTCCTATCTTAGCTCTATCCTGACTCTATCCTTCTCCTCTCTTAGCTCTATCCTGACTCTATCCTTCTCCTATCTTAGCTCTATCCTGACTCTATCCTTCTCCTCTCTTAGCTCTATCCTGACTCTATCCTTTTCCTCTCTTAGCTCTAACCTGACTCTATCCTTTTCCTCTCTTAGCTCTATCCTGACTCTATCCTTCTCCTCTCTTAGCTCTATCCTGACTCTATCCTTCTCCTATCTTAGCTCTATCCTGACTCTATCCTTCTCCTATCTTAGCTCTATCCTGACTCTATCCTTCTCCTCTCTTAGCTCTATCCTGACTCTATCCTTTCTTTACCTTAACGCTACCCAGTTTCCATCCTTCCATTAGATCAACTCTATACAGTCTCTATCCTTCCCCTATCTCAGCTCTATGCAGTCTCAATCTTCCCTTAGCTCAGCTCTATCCAGTCATTAATGATCATCACCTGAGCCGCGGAGCACTGCAATAAGCTGTAGTACCAGCGATGCAACTCCGCTTCACCGCTGACACATTTAATAGCTTTCCCCAGGCCGGAGTACAAATCTAGCATAGCAACTAGGGTTGCTTGGCAACGCCGTCGGATAATCCAAGGTTCGCGATTCGGGCTAGGACAAAATTCTCCGTTGCGAAGGCAGGCTAAAATCAATGGCGAGGTGACAGCGGTTCGCTTAGCAACTAGCTGGGGCGATAGGACACGCAGGCACCGCCACAGCTGCAGCCGATAGGTAAGCGGATCAATGCGCTCAAGACTCGGGCTTGACTGGCCGTACGAGAGTCGCTTCGTTTCGTTGTCAAGGAAACTATTAATAAAAACAGTGTCTCCAGAATCGGTTTCCATAGCAACCTCTTCTTTTTGTTGTTTGTCATTGCCGTTATCGTCAGTCTCAACTGCATTGTCCTTAATAATGCTAGCTGAGTCGATATTAGCGGTGGTCAGAGCTGAGGTTAAAACTGACCAAAATGCTGATCCAGCATAGGCGGCATGGCTAGCTAACAGTTTAGCTATGGGAGTCCACAGCGGAGTGAACTGGGTACGGAGCAGGCCTAACAGATAGCGACAGCACAGCGTACTGACAGCTACGCTAGGCGCCGCCGATGCAGCTGCCATCCGTTCAGCATCCAGACCATCCAACAGACGCAAGCATTCCCGCAGATTTTCAATACCAACTGTTAACGACTCGGCAGCTAGACAGGACTCGATACAGCGCAACAATAATAACACTGAATCGTCTGGATTGTTGGCATCTTGTTTAACAATTTGACGCAGCGTGCGCAAGCAGTGCAGCCTGACGCAATGACTAGCCGATGTTAAACAATCAATAGCCAAACTATTGAGCTTATTAGCAAGATTACTATTGTCGAATATCAACTTCAAATGGTCGCCTCTATCTGACAGGAATTGCAACAGAAAATCGATACACTTCCAATAGATCGGGCTAGCGCAATTGCAGGGCAACGAATCTATTAGCGAACTAATTAAATTCTGCAGTTGAACAGCATCAGCGGATAGATTTAGCAAAGCGTAGATGCAGCGAAACAATGCTTGGCATTGGTCCAGCGTTAGGGCAACTGTTTGAGAACTGTTTGACAGCTGTCTCACTGTCAGATTGACAAGCTTGTCCAATACACTGGCTAGGCTTGACTCTGATCTGCAAGTTGAGACAATGATTCGATATTTTTTTTCATTTTAGATTTTTTGTTAATTAGTGAATATTCACAATCTGCCAAAAACTTACGCGAATTTGCTCATCGGTAGAAAACTGCAGCACAATGCTAGTCGATTGCATAGAAAACCATCGGCAGACGACGCCAACCTGTCAATCGTGCTGCTCAGTTCTGTAAGCACCTTCTCCTCGGAGCTGCAAGTGTTTGAAGGCAAAATCACTTGCATATCCACTCCATGATCTTTTATGCTGCAATCAGCTCAGGCTACACCCCTCTCTCAGCTCAGGCTACACCCCTCCCTTAGCTCAGGCTACACCCCTCTCTCAGCTCAGGCTACACCCCTCCCTTAGCTCAGGCTACACCCCTCTCTCAGCTCAGGCTACACCCCTCCCTTAGCTCAGGCTACACCCCTCTCTCAGCTCAGGCTACACCCCTCCCTTAGCTCAGGCTACACCCCTCTCTCAGCTCAGGCTACACCCCTCCCTTAGCTCAGGCTACACCCCTCTCTCAGCTCAGGCTACACCCCTCCCTTAGCTCAGGCTACACCCCTCTCTCAGCTCAGGCTACACCCCTCCCTTAGCTCAGGCTACACCCCTCCCTCAGCACATCCCTCCCTCAGCTCAGGCTACACCCCTCCCTCAGCACATCCCTCCCTCAGCTCAGGCTACACCCCTCCCTCAGCACATCCCTCCCTCAGCTCAGGCTACACCCCTCCCTCAGCACAGGCTACATCCCTCCCTCAGCACAGGCTACACCCCTCCCTCAGCTCACCCGCACTCAGCCCAGTCAATAAGGCGGTCCTCAGCTGGCACCGCCTCGAACGACTCCGCCGGTGCGCGCCAACAGCCAGACGCCGGCGCCAGACAGAAGGCGCCGAGTTGCTCGAAAGCTTCCGCGCCACCGAGACAAACGGCCTCAGCTAGCATCGGCAAGGCCAACCGCAGGAAGCGCCTACCAAGACTGCCACTGTCGCTACCGGCTTCATCTCCGACTCCGGCGCCGCCAACCAGCTGAACAAATTCAAATCTACGACGCCAAATTTCACTATTGTCGGCATCGACATCTGGTAGCGTCCAGGTCGACAATCGACAGCAACGAAACAGACGCTGACAGAAATTGTCTTCAAGACAATGATCAACAGTGATTTTGCTTGTGCCGTCGCTGCTCTGACAGAAATATCGAGTAAGGCCGGCAGTCAGACGAGCGACAGATTTCGACCAGGTCGATTGGTTGTTCGACAACTTTTCAACGCATCGACACCATCGCTCTGGGTCGCTTTTTCCACCAATCAAAGCCTGCGACAATACCAAAGCTTGACGCCGATTTTTCTTCGAATAACAATCGTCGAATTCGCCTAGCAACAGCCTAGCAACTAGTTCGGCAGCGTCGGAAGCTGAACCGCCGGCTAACCGGTCTAGCAATTGTCGGCGAATAGGTTCGATAGCGGCGTCGCTGTTATCGCCTCGACGAGCGTGACGCAACAAGCGAACATGCACCAGTGTCAAGCAGCGTAGACGGATCTCTCTAGTCGCGGGAAGCTCCTGATTGACAATCAGCCAGTCTATAAGTCTCGGATAGACAGTTTGGAATGGTCCGGCAGCTAACTGACCAGCTGCGCCCCGAAGCCAATAGAAAACAGTGCCTGATACAGCTTCCGTCATCAGATCTGCATCATCAGATGCTGCAGCACTGTCCAACCAGCTAGCTAATAAGTCCAACAGTCTAGCGGTCAGTTGATTAGATTGATTCGGCAATTTGCGCAATAAAAATGCAAACGATTCGGCCGCTAATTCAGTCACGTGACCGCCAGCCAATAGCAACGGTTTCAATTGGATGGCTGCTTCGTCCGGTTGTCGACGCAGTTGACGACGTAAAGCGTACAGAGTGTAGGAGATGCCGGTGAACACGTGCTCGAGAGCCTGGTGACTGCTGGCCGCGGAGTGGCGGCTCAACAAGCCCGTGTAGATGCTCACGAGGCTGCCGAATTCCCACTGCATCGCTTCGCTAAGGTCGAAGCAGAGGGCCACGCCGAATCTGCGGATGGGTGAATGCGATGCCAATGTGAATGGTGGGTGGTTGGGTGGGTGAATGCGATGCCAATGTGAATGGTGGGTGGTTGGGTGGGTGAATGCGATGCTAATGTGAATCGTGGGTGGGTGGTTGGGTGAATCCGATGCTAATGTGAATAGTGACTGGGTGAATGAGGCAATGTGGGTGAATGGGATGGTAATGTGAATACTTAGGGACGTGAAAGTGAACTTGATGTTAATAAGACTCAAAAACACGAAAAAATCATAAATGTTTAAGTATACTCACTCCATAATTGGCTGCAACGATTCGATGCTACTGTTCTGCAAGGCCTCTTTAAATGTAGCGATGACGTCATCCTAAAAAAGTACATTTAAAAAATTAGTATCTAAATGGTTAAATTCTTATTATAAAGGAACCCAGTTGATAAATATGCTGTTTATCTCACCTTGTGTAGAACAAGTATCTCCAAAGATTGGACAAAGACCTCCACGTCGCGGCGAAAGGCAACTAGAATTTTCAAAGGGTCCAAAGTGCACACAGGTTTCTTAGTCAATATTAAATACATAACCGATAATATCTGGATGTACTACTTACCATATTCAGTAGTAGAATTTAATTCTGTCCACTTTTCCAATGCTGCAGCGCACTTGGTGTCTGTATCAGAGTCAAGCTAAAAATCATTGAGACATTGCAAAGTAAAATTTTGTTAAGCTTCGAAGTATGTAGAAAATAATACAAGTAAAATATTTTGACTTTACCTTAATTGGAAAGAGCTGGTTGCGCAATAAGGCTAACTTAATCCTCTCCTTGTGCTCATTGAAGCCTTGGAACTGTTTCAATAATTTATGAGGTAAATTTGCAGTTTGTTTATTTGAAAAAAATGATAAATGTATCACTTAGAAAGTCGTCCAGAAAAAAGCAAATAATTTACCTTAAAGGTGTTCCTTTGCTTTTTAGATAAAACCTCTTCTTCTTCCATTTACTGGGTTAACTGGTCAGTGCTGGAATGGCCAATAAGAGATTGCTACAAATTGTCTGAATGAGCCTTCGTTTTTAATAAGTTAGCCACTATACTATATTATATAAAATAGAAACACAATAGAAGAAAACATCCTAAAAAATTCTTGTAAATTCATAAACTTAGCTACTATTTTCTAATGGCCTATAACTTATAAAAAATAATTTAGACAAGCTATAAAAGAAGCAATAATATGTAAAACTGTCTATTTTTAGAAACAAAAATCAAGGCTACTGCAGTGTTGGGCATGATACTTTAAAAAAGTATTGTTTTAAAGCGATACTCCAATACCAATACTCTAAAAGGCATTGGCGATATTTGTTGGTCCCATACCAAAATTTGAGTATCGTGCAATACTTTATTCCAATACTTGGTCCGATACATCATTTTTTTGCATTTTCTCACTTTTCTGCATCTATCAAGCCAAAAATGAAGAAAAAGCTCTTAGCTACTTAATTTTTAGACACTAAAGACTTTAGTGAGACGTGGCTGATCAGAGAAGAAGATTAAATGGGCAAAATATTGTTATAAATTTTCATTATATTTATATTAGCATTTGCACCTACATAGTACATTAAGATGAAAAGACTACATGATAGATGATACAAAAATAATAATGCGCATGATATGTAAAAACTCCAACTCATTGATTAGAAATTGGATGTTACTTGACTTTCACTAAATTAAATTTATGAACAATTTAACAGGAACCTACTCGCTTAATAGCTAATATCATTTCAGAATTCAATTCAGAGCAGCTCGAGTGGGATATGCTGGTTGCCCCGGAGAAGTACCAGCCTCATGAGGGTCAAATTGGCCAGTGGAGTGCGCTTTGCATGGAGAACATCCTTTCTATACTTCCTGTTACTTTTTTTAATACTTTTTAAGCTTTTTAGTCAAATTTATTACTATTAGTTTGATTAAATGTATCAGATTATTGAACTTAAGAAAATGTATTGGCAATACCAAGGTCCAATACTGAGAAAAAAGTAACAAGGTCCAATACTCTTATACTCAAATGGTATTGGCAATACTATTGGAGTATTGGAGTATTGGACCTGTGCTTAACACTGGGCTTCTATTATATATTAGGGACTAGGCTAATATAGGTCATACATTTTTTAAAAAGCCTAGCCTAGTTTGATTTGTCTTAATGCTTTAACTATTGTAGGCCTAGTTTAAATCTATTTTGTTACATAATTACTATGCTAAGGATAAAAAAGATTTATAAAACAAAATTAAGATCTAAAATTAAAACTGGAAATATTTATTCTATATATCTAAACTTGAAGAAGTCTTTATAGGCATAGGAATATAAATAATATCAATAGTGTATTGACATTAGATATCAACATTATAACTTATTATGTTACAACATTTTAATATAACACTATATATACTATAATTTAGCTGGTATGGGAATAAGCAGGACATTATTAGTATGGCACTGTGTGGATAATATTGACATTATTAGGATAAAACCATTGACAATAAGCACTGCCTTGCATAAATATTATATGAATTCATATAATTCTCAGAATTTATGCTAACTTACATTAGCCTTGATAATAATTTGTATATTATTATCAAGTCCATTATTAATGACTTTAGTATACATGACAATGATAAGCATACAAACCTTAAAGATTTAGTGTATTAGATTTAGTATATTTAGATTATTTGCCAAGTCTATCAGAGGACAAATGCCCTTTTTGACAATTTTTACATAATAAAATTTTCATGCCATAGGCCATTTTCTTGACTAGGGGCCTATGGTAGGGCAATAGGCCATGGGGCTAACAATGGATATAGCTCACTTAGGTAACAAAGTATGCCCACTTTGTAACATTATATTCAATTTGGTAATAATAATATTAGTTTGTTTCAATTTTAAGACATTTTGTCAAAATCCTTTTTGTCAAATAGTCATTTTGCCATTTTGTCAAATAGTGGGAAATAGATGCATATGATTTTAAATTTAGGTTAAAGTTACATGTTAAAAATTAAAGTGCAAAGTAAGTGCAAAAAGCAGAATTGAGTATTTATGAATACTTATCATGGTTCCCTTTAGTAATTAGAGTAATTAGTAATTAGTTTTTTAGAAACACTTCACTTTAAATAAGAAGTATACTTCTTTCTAATACTGACTTATTTTTTATCAAGTCATCAAATTATAAGCAACTTATCTAGAGTAGAGTATTTACTTTAATTTGAATTGGAAATTATGCACACATCTCTTTTTAATAGGACTAGGCCTATTTGACAAAATGATCAAATGACTATTTATTGAAAACCTTTGGTCTTGGAAAGAAAGTGGGTAGAAGCTATTACAAAAGTGGACACAGCGAAAGTGGCTGATCAAACTGATATATTAGAATTTAAAATTGTACCTGGTGTAAAAAAAGTCTAATTGAGAATCAATTTAATTGAAAAACCAATTCAAACAAAGACAATTTAGTAAATCTAATACATATCATGATTATTCCATTTTAATCCATGTACATATATATTGCACATGTAGTATTCATACATGTGATGATTTGAACATGTAAATAGATTGGAAGCAAGCATTATAAAAACTATACATGTATCCATACGCACAGTTGCAATATAGTGCTTTAATGTACATATATATACATTCACATTTATATGATATTAACCTTTGATGGTTACATTTAAACAAATATAATATCTGAAACTAATACTTGTGTACTTATATATTGTCTATACAAATTACAATACGTATGCAGGGCCCCCCTAGTTCTTTTTACAAATTTAATAACCATACATTACATTTCGAATTTGTGCTAAAACTAAGAAACACTTCTTGTTGTAACATAGCAGAGAAGAGAACAATGCCTTCACTGCAGTTTGTAAGGAGTTTAATAAGCAATTGAAGAAGAAGTTTTCCAAGCAAACATACTTAGACTATTCTCTGTGTTAATTAATTTTACTAAGAGAAGTAAAGTAGAAGGAAGTGCATACTGTATATATTACTAAGAACTAGAAGTGATAAGTAGAATACAAAATAGAACCTAGCAGTACATAGAGAACTATGAAGGCTATGACCCTCTCTCTGATCTCAGTAATGCATAGGATTGGAAATACAAAGTACATATACCAGTAGACCAAAATACCACTCAGGCTAGAATAATAACAAAACACTAAGAATAATACTCAGACCACTACTTAGACCTATGCTTAGATAAAGTACTCTGACTAATTCTAAGAAACATTCTCAGACTTATTCTAGGAGGCTTCAATCTACTTCGGAGAAAGAAATACTTCAGCGAAAGTCAATAATGGCAAAAAATACTTTTGCAATGACCATTTTGTCTAAAGCTGACCATTTTGGCAAAAAATTTATTTTAAGCTTTGCTGAGAAGTTTTTTATTTTAGAAGTAAGTAAAAAAACCACAAACTTTAAAAAGACTAATTTTATCTAAACTTGTTTTTGTTTTGTCACAGTTTAATTTAGTTGATTTATTAGATGCCCTTCCATTATGGTGGAATTTCAAAGTACAATTTTAGGAGCCTAGGATTTAATCTGAAAAACCACACCGTCATCATCCCTAATACATCGACTGCATATTGATAGATTGCATGTACATAACATAGCTACAAGCTAAGTCATGAGTTTTTAAATTTTCTAACTGCAAATAATTTGCAGCAATGAACAATTTATTAAAAGCTTCAATCACCAAAGTGGTATATTTGCAATATATACGTACCGGCGTAGCCCATCTTTTTGCCAAACTGGTTACTTTCTTTCGCCGAAATGTATATCTATTGAAAATTAAAATTCACTTTTGCTGAAGCATCTTTTGCCAAAAATTCATTTGCCAAAATGGGCTGCACCTTTCTAAGAAATATAAATTTAGAATATAACAAGCATACAAACCTTAGAGATTTAGTATATTATGATAGTCTTGGTAGCAGCTACCAGTATTAGAACATTTTAAAAAGACAAAAGTTAACCTCTATAACAACTTAATAGCCTTTTCAATAGAATTATATAGAGGTTTAGCCTTGTAACAACTTTGGTAACATCAGTAAGATTTATAAAAAAGAGAACAAAGAGCACTATTACCACTTGGTATCAGCAATTGGGATATTATTATTAAAGAAAGTGCCCTACAACAACTTTGGTGGCTTAATAGAGGGATTAAAGATACCCTTAGGACAACTTTGGTGTCAGAAGTAGGATTTCTTAGTATACAGGAAACACCCCTGTTGGCTGATACATATGCAAAGAAATAACCTTAGAAATACTATAGGTAGGATATATGCAATTCAAACATACTGCTGTGCCTGTAAAGAATACCATTGCCACAATTCACAAAGTGTAAATTTGGTCAGTCAATGAATTCTAAGGTTCCTACCATAGTGCTGTTTGGCATTAGTATATTGCTTTTGCCAAAATGACTAATAATAGGCCTAAGGTATCTAACTTTTGCCGAAATGCCCTTTGCCAAAAGGTCTTTGAACCCCCCAAATGACTGTAATCCCAAATGTAGTCCTGTGTTTTTCCCACACTAGACCTTGCCTGCACTAATACACAATCCAAACTATGGTATTTAATAAATCCTAACTTTCAAAATAAGATAAGTGCTAGGCCTACTTTTGAAATTGGTCAAGTAATAAAAACTTGGTAGGCTAGTATAGTATGGTGACTGCATAAATAACAAAATAGTTTCTTTTCAAAATTCAAGCACCTCTTATTATTTGCATTGTAATTTTGTCATTTAATTTAGATGGTATTTGTTTTATGTTTTGACTGTAAAAATAATTAACTCACCACTTAATGTAAGTCAGTAAGTGTGTAAATCAGTTAGTATAAATGCAAAAATAACAACTAGGCCTATAATATAACAATATTAAAACAACTGTCTAAAAACTTTTGTTAATGCATTTTTTACGTTTGACTTTTGTATTTATATTTTCAAGTAACAGGACTCCCACTTATCCTTAAATCCAGCCTACTGCCTTCCTTATAAATAGCCAATTTTAAGCCCAGTAAAATAGTATTTACTTAGTAGCTACTGCTAGTGATTGTATACGTAATCAATCAAGCCAGAAAAGCCAGTATACACGCAGGCTCAGAGTGAGCCCACGCACGCACACTACACGCACGCATTCTACAGAAGATTGCCGCGCGTGACGGATGCAAAGTGACCGCAGCATGTGGAGGCCCTACGATGTCAAAGAAAAAAAAATTTAAATACGTTTGCAATAAAACAACTGCTACGGCCTTAAACTTGCAGAACGAATTTTTGTATTGTATTCTATACTATTTTATTCTATAAAATTATATTTTAGAATTTTTAATAGTTAGAATTAATGGCCCCTACTCGTCTCTACATTTGTTGATGCAATGAACAAGCGCATATGCAGTACAATCGTCAGCCGAGCCGAATGATTGATTTTTTTATCGAGTACCAGAAACTCCATAGTGAAATGAAATTAACCTTATTGAAAAATTCATACTTTATGAATACGACGAAAAAAGTTTTCGTTACCTCCAAAGTTAACAATTGCGTCTTAGAATACAGTTTGAGGTCTAGGGCAGCGTTCTTGTGCCAGCAAGCCCAGGCTCGATTCCAAGTGTAATTACATTAATTTTGGAATCTCGACTTGACTCTGCTCGTGCAAGGCAAACCTCCAAGGCACAATGGAGTGTAAATGCCTAACGGTAAATAAAGTTAGGGCCGCTGAAACTCCTGTGTGCCTGTGCGTATGAATGCGTACGTAAGTGCTTGTGTGCCTGCTCAGGGGAATTGGCGGAATGAGCAGTAATGCCTCTCGCCGGTTGTGTGACAATTCCGATTAAAGTGCGCCACCTGCCTAGTTGTAATAAATTGATCAGTAAAGCGAATAATTATCCTAATAATAGTTTGGGGATTGCTAATTACGATAAGTTCAAGTAGGCGCGCTATTTTAAGATAGTTCGACACCGAAGACAAAAAAAAAGAAACACTAAAACACTAAAGAAAAGTGAAATTCATAATAAAGCATCACTCATTCACAATTCTAGTATAGCAACAAGCAACTATAAAACTGTATTTGTTTATATGAAACCAGGCCATTTTAAATGACAAGATTGCACAGGATAAAAAATTACCTTTTTGACAGGAGCCAACTCGCAAATTAGCCATGCTTATAAATCATAAGCTATTCGCATATAGTACTAGTAGCAATCTAACAGTGAACTAAAACAATATTATTAAAGAATATCATTATTAGAGTCAGACACACATTATTAACTGCAATAAAACACAATATTAGACTGTCTGCAAAATTAACTGTATTTGAACAGTAGCTTCGTAAACTACTTAAAGTAATAAAAACATTTATAAACAGGATTATTAAAAAGCTAGTTCCACACCAAATTCAGGTGTCGTGTTTAGCTAAATAATTTGCGAGGAAAACTCTAAAAGCTTTGAGAACAACAAACAGAGCAAATTTTTGATAGCATAGTAAAGCATAAAATAATAAAATTAGGCTTACCTTAAAGCATTACAAATTCATATCTTAATACTATATAGACAAGTCGGTACAAAAGCATTAGGATAAACAATTAATATTAATTTAATCCAAGCATGAACAGATGCTGCTACTATTGTATAGTAGCAATAAAGATTTTGACTATTATTATAAAAGATATAAAAACGCACGAATTCAATGATTATATCTTTCGTGCGAAAATAATATTTACATTATTACGATTACATCACAATAATACTAATACTAGTCTTTTTATAGTAAGTTTATTCATCATCAAAATATACTAAAAATTTGTTTTTTTTTACACACGCGCAGTTGACTAATTTTCTAAAACAGAGAACAAAAATGATTAATATAGCTGATGCAAGCAAAGTATTAAAACAATATTATAAGTTACTACAATGGCAGTATTATAACAAAAATCCAAAAAGAAAATGAACCTAGAGAATAATTTTAGATTTATTTTTATCCAGTACAATTTATTGTTTGCATTAAAAAGCAATGAATGAAAACCAATTGGGCAACCATGGCAGGCGCAGAAGCAGAAAAAGCAAAAATTTATTCGTCAATACAGAATAACAAAACCGGTAAGTCTAACGTCAGTTTACAAATTATTAGCAAAGCCAGACAATATATAGAGAATTTCATGCAGCATTGTTGAAAAAAACCAAAGCACATATAACAGAACTTGACGAGAGAAACAGATCATTATTCGTTGTCATTTTGCTTTAGACTGGTTTCGTTTATTGATTTTGACTTGAATTTCAACATACCGGCGAAAAATGCTTCTAGCGCTACTCGCTAAAATCATCTGCGCTTGCTATACTAGTAGTGTAGCGAGGCTTTTCGCGTCTTAATTTTGAACAAACGAACAAAAAAAACTGGTCGCGCAGCAAGTCTGTTGCGGTTTTTTTTTCAAACCGAAGTCTCCGAATTCAGACGGAGCACGAATTTGTGCCGCTTGTTGTCGAATACTTCCTCGCCTAGGCTGAAGAACGGTATTCGCTTCACTGTGCAGAACAGGCTCACATCGCCTTGGCGCAGGCAGAATTGAACGCCATCGTCTAGCGATCTGGACGGCATGCAGTCGCATAGCAGAGTCCAGGTCTGACGCTTGCGCCCAGCCGGAGCGCGAGGGTCCTCCACCACGGGGCCCTGGGTCAGGTAGCGTTCAATAAACGCTTTAGCGGACAGTCCGTAGTGAATGCAGTTGGTCAGATGGTGCAGCACCATGTCAGTAGTATAGCGCGGCTGTTGCTTTGTAATGCGCAAATATTTCTGCAGAGCGCGTAGCATTGTTGGAAACACGGTTTGAGCGGCTTCGTAGGCGCTCATTGGTTTGCCAATCGGCTGTTGCTGCTGCTGGGGCATGTGCTGCGGCAGGTGCTGCGGACCCATCAGCTCGGAGTTGGTGGCCCGGCGCACGTGCGCGAATGCCTCTTCAGCGGCTGTGACCAGGCGCGCCCGGCGCTTCCTCAGCCGGCGCTCGTACTCGCATTCGTCATAGAATCGGTCAGCCGCCGACCGACTGCCACCGCCGCCACCGCCTCCGGCAGCGCTACCTCGACGCTGGTGCCGACCGCTGCTGCTGTGACCTCCGCCATTGCCGCCGCCGCCGTTATCGCCTCCAGCAGCTGCTGAACCGTTGGCCTGCGAGCCCTGGTCCACGTCGTAGAAACGGTAGCTCCGTCTGTAAATAACAGTAATTTTAAAGGTAGAAAAAACGAAAGTTGCTACTAACTAGTAGGCTGATGTACATTTTTTTATTTAGTGTTGGTTTACAATTGTAGGTAATGCAGAACACTGTGGAGAATAATTAGGGGAATTATCGCGGCATCGTGGATAATTATTGGGGAATTATCGCAGTATCGTGGATAATAAATGGGGAAATTATCGTGGAGAATAAATAGGGGAATTATTGCGGCATCGTGGAGAATAATTGGGGGAATTATCGTAGAGAATAATAGGGGAATTATTGCGGCATCGTGGAGAATAATTATGGAATTATCGCAGTATCGTGGAGCATAAATAGGGGAATTATTGCGGCATCGTGGAGAATAATTGGGGAAATTATTGCGGCATCGGGGAGAATAATTAGGGGAATTATCGTGGAGAATAATTGGGGGAATTATTGCGGCATCGTGGAGAATAATTGGGGGAATTATTGCGGCATCGTGGAGAATAATTGGGGGAATTATCGCAGTATCGTTGAGAATAAATAGGGGAATTATTGCGGCATCGTGGAGAATAACTTGGGGAATTATCGCAGTATCGTGGAGAATAAATAAGGGAATTATTGCGGCATCGTGGAGAATAATTGGGGGAATTATTGCGGCATCGTGGAGAATAATTGGGGGAATTATTGCGGCATCGTGGAGAATAATTGGGGGAATTATCGCAGTATCGTGGAGAATAAATAGGGGAATTATTGCGGCATCGTGGAGAATAATTGGGGGAGTTATTGCGGCATCGGGGAGAATAATTAGGGGATTTATCGCAGTATCGTGGAGAATAATTGGGGGAATTATTGCGGCATCGTGACAGCTAAATGAGCATATCAGATACATAGGTCTACTTGCATAGCTACACACAGATTAGAGACGCGCACCTATGAGCCGAACGATTCCTAGCGCTAGCGTAGGCCTGCTCCAAATACGGATTGAATGCGTTAAAATCGACGGCATATTGTTGCAATACGAGAACAGCGGCCCGTTGAATGCTCAGTTCGCCAACTGGATAGATGTGCGACTCGCCGTCCGGGGAGCGCAGCACTTTTATGGCGTATCTGGAATAATTTATGGCAAACTGAGTTTCTTCCGATTTCTAACTTACCGTCATACTACTGTAGGTAGTTGATTAGACTGAGGCGATTCCCTGGCTGGGTGGATTAGGGGCGATTCTTTGGTACTGGATTAGAGGCGATTCTCAGGTTGACTAGAAAGAGGGGGCGATTCTCAGGTTGGGTGGAATAGGGGCAATTCTCTGGTTGGGTGGAATAGGGGCGATTCTCAGGTTGGGTGGAATAGGGGCAATTCTCAGGTTGGGTGGAATAGGGGCAATTCTCAGGTTGGGTGGAATAGGGGCAATTCTCAGGTTGGGTGGAATAGGGGCAATTCTCAGGTTGGGTGGAATAGGGGCAATTCTCAGGTTGGGTGGAATAGGGGCGATTCTCAGGTTGGGTGGAATAGGGGCGATTCTCAGGTTGGGTGGAATAGGGGCAATTCTCAGGTTGGGTGGAATAGGGGCGATTCTCAGGTTGGGTGGAATAGGGGCAATTCTCAGATTGGGTGGAATAGGGGCAATTCTCAGGTTGGGTGGAATAGGGGCGATTCTCAGGTTGGGTGGAATAGGGGCAATTCTTAGGTTGGGTAGATTAGGGGCGATTCTTAGGTAGACTGGATTAGGGGCAATTCTCAGGTTGTGTGGATTAGGGGCAATTCTCAGGTTGGGTGGATTAGGGGCGATTCTACATACATAGACAAGCAGCACACAGATCTTGAAAGAGGAGATTATTCCTAACAATGACTAACCTGGCCTGCAGGTGACGAATCTCAAGCAGCACAACGCCCAAATAGTGCACAAACAGCAGGGCATCTGTGAGTCCAACAGCGAATTCCACAATACTGCTATAATCGGACTCTTGATACTGCCAAACTCTCACGCCGTAGAATAGCCAGAATGCGAAAGTGATGACAAATATTAGAAATAATATCAAAACTCGGAATATGTACACCCGGGGCATTGAAGCTCGGCCACGTCGGAAGAACAGGCACCAGGTGGCCACTAGCAGGATTAGCAGGCGAAATGCCAGACTAATTAGCTTACCTTCGCAGGCGACGCTGCACTCTTTTAACTGTGGGACGCGGAGAATAACGGTGAATCAGGGGCGATTTTCACAGTGAATCAGAGGCAATCATCACAGACGTCACAGTGAATCAAGGACAATCATCACAGTGAATCAAGGACAATCATCACAGTGAATCAGAGGCAATCATCACAGTGAATCAGAGGCAATCATCACAGTGAATCAGAGGCAATCATCACAGTGAATCAGGGGCAATCATCACAGTGAATCAAGGACAATCATCACAGTGAATCAAGGACAATCATCACAGTGAATCAGGGGCAATCATCACAGTGAATCAGGGGCAGTCATCACAGTGAATCAGGGGCAATCATCACAGTGAATCAGGGGCAATCATCACAGTGAATCAGGGGCAATCATCACAGTGAATCAGGGACAGTCATCACGGTGAAGAGTAAATAATGGACAATAATCACAGTGAACCATTAACAATAATCACAGTGAATCAGGGCCGATTTTCACAGTAAACCAAGGCTGATATCACAGTGAGTTATGGAAGATTGTCACAGTGAATGGACGCAGGCTGATTCTCTATGGTGATTGTGGGTAAATGAGAATCAACAGCAAGAAAAGATTAGCAAGAGGTTAAAATGCTCAAAGCCTCCCTTACCTCCCAAGTGAAAGCGCCAGCCTTTGGCAGTACAACCATAACCAGAGGCGAGATGAACGCAGCTAAGCCAAGCGTCACGCTCAGCACAGTGGCCATAGCTCGACCGCAGTCGAAGCCGGCAGCATCGGCAGTGGCAGCGGCGGCAGCGGCCGCGTCCAACTCTCGACTATAACGAGCCATCTCGTCAGCGCTCATACCAGTTTCACTTGTAGCCCCAGTTAGCGCCGTGTTTGTCTCGCCCCAATTGTCATCCTGGTTTGCCTGCTGCTGCTGCTGCTGCTGTTGATGCTGCTGCAATCCGCCAAGTTCATTGGGATTGTCGCTGTCAGTCGGAGGCTGGTAATGATATGGCGAGATCATGCTAGCGGCAGCTATGGATGTTGGCGGCAATGGTGGGGCATAGTTAGGCGGAGGCTGAGGCCTGTAGGCTGAGGCCATCTGAGGCAGCGGAGGCGGCAATGGCTGCATCTGATGCTGCTGCTGCTGCTGCTGCTGGGAATGAATCTGGCCTGGCCCGTGATGCCTGCCGGAGCTCGATCGCATATCGCCGCCGCCCCGATGATGATGAGCCGGCGCCGATCTGTGCGACCTGTCAGATCTGCCGCTGCGAGCCGAGTGCATGCTCTCGACGTCCATGCCTGAGCAGCTGGAACTGATGGCGTTAGGTATATGTGACAGACAGGTGATAATCGGATAGAGCAATATCAGCGCTTTAATGTGGATAAAGCAGAATAGAATGTATTGATCACCTATTGCTATCGATCTTACTGGCTAACAAATCCTTACATTCATTTTGTTTGTATTTCTAGGAATTATGGATTCTCAAATCTCAAGTAAAGCTTTTAGCAAAAAATCTTACTTTTTGTAGCTTTCATATCAATTTTTTATTTTAAAAACATTGCATACATTAATGACACATCTTTAATGACCAATAGTGAGCTAAATGTTTCTAATAAACTTTTGTTGTGTCATTGTGTGCTAAAATTTCTGCTAGGCTAATATATCCTACTTAATTGCAGTCATACATGCGCAACAGTCGGCCAAGTCGGCCGATCGATTTGGCGGCCAACCATGGAAGTCGCAAAAATGCCCACCCGAGAAACACCAAGTAGTAGTACTAAGTAGCTGACGAGGCATTTCGGCTTTTTGAGACAGTTATAGTTACTCCTGCCGTTTACCCAAAGTTGCGTTAATAGCGTTTTTTACATGTAAGTAGCATTTTTGGCCAACAACTACGTCGCATTTTTGTTAAAACTAAGTCAAATCGAATTTTGGAGGTCGCGCATGTATGATTGCAGTAAAATTGCAGCCAATATTATAGACAATGTCTGGCATAGATTGGTCATTAGCAGTACAGGTGCAGTCTATTGAGCTGTCCCAGTCTGGCATAGTAAAGTGTCTCGTGGGGTTCAGACCCTGGTTACAAAAGAGATAATGTACACCTTCCTGGATGTGGCATGATGTCACTGTGAGTAAACTGATTTTAAATTAGTCACTTGCTCATATTGAATTGCAAATGGCAACACTTATTTAGCTGGCAGTTGTATCCCACTGCTTGTTAAAAAAGCTCATCATAATTTTTCTAGCAGCCTTGCCTCATTTCATTGTCAGTCAAATTAATAAGCTATAGCCCATAGATGCAAGCAACCCTTGTCTTCTAGCATGCTACAGATAATATACATGTATAGTATGGGCCCAGGCCTACTAAGTGTATCTCTAATCTAATGTAGTACAATGTAGTAGCGGACACATGTACTTTTGACAGAGCCAGCCACTGCTGCTCAAACTGTCTATGGCCCAAATAAATTCGAGCCGTAAAAGGCCCAGCCACAGCACTTTATTAAAAGACAAGCGGTCTTCATCTCGCCGCACGCGAGCCGCTTCAGTGGTGAGCCCGACTATACTCAGCCGTAGCTGAGTATTTCAAGCTTTTTGCCCGCTGCCTCGTCACAGTTTCGGCCACCAGGTCTTCCGAGTCCAGCCAAAGCCATTGGCCACCTCGATCCCTAAATCCGGCTCAGCGCTTCTGACTGGAGCCGCATCAAAGTGACCATGACTGATTCCTGGTCACTGCGGTTATGCAGTAGGTGAGCAGTGCACTCCGGGTAAGGGGCTCTCGCCTGCCAAAGTTTGCTTGCAACGCCCCACCCGATGGCGACGCTGCGACGTCGATGCAGCTCACCTCGGCAACGCCTTGTCCCAGCAGCACAGGCGGACACGTCGGACAAAGCATCGGTGCACTTTTCTGCGCTGCAGGCCCCACCACACTACCGACAGATCACCACAATGGCATACGTACCAACAGCATCATCATCAGCTTAACCATCCACTGCTGCCGCTGCCCTTGGCCTCAAGGATGCTGGTGTCTATGACCTCAACTGGCCCACAACGCCACCGGCTCGCAGCTCGATCTATCAGCAGCAAAGTGCTCACACTTTTGGACAGTCCCTGAACACCCACCATCGAGCCAGCCTCTGCATGCTTTTGATTTCTGTGCTACTAAGTTTTACATTACCAATTTAGACGCCCCAACCCGGTCATCCACTGCCAGTGACCCTTTTCTAACCCAGTCGTTTTCATTGCGTTAGTGGCAAAGTAATCGCAGCTGACCCAGCTGTTTGCCACAGCAGCTGAGCTCCCGACGAGCACAATGCAAGAGCAACATCGTCTGGCTCTGGGGGGAGTTGTGTAGCGGACACATGTACTTTTGACAGAGCCAGCCACTGCTGCTCAAACTGTCTATGGCCCAAATAAACTCGAGCCGTAAAAGGCCCAGCCGCAGCACTTTATTAAAAGACAAGCAGTCTTCATCTCGCCGCACGCGAGCCACTTTGAACAGACAAATTTGGCAAAAGCAAATTTGGCAGCAATCTAGCAAATTACATGTAATAAAGGCTTTCTTAGAATGTTTGTGAAAATTTATAATGGTATTCTGCTATCAATATGGTTACAGTTATAGTAAATTATAGGAATGGCACTTTTGCAGCCATATTTTTATTATACGAGCTACATTATAGCTACGCAATCTTTTTAGCCTATGGCTACAGTTATGGATAATGGCAAACTTCCAGACTGCCATAATGGCTATCTATAATGAAACTATGGGCATCAAGTATGGAATAAAAAATATATTAAAAACATGTTGACAATTACACAAAATAAACTATTTTTAGTCTACTAATCTATTAAATAAATACTTGTTGAATACACATAGAAAACTAACACTTTCTATAAAACTTCAAAAAGGTTTCATTCACTTGTCTAGTTGTTTTGCTTGTTTTTACTACACTTGCACTTTAATTAATATGCTAATCAAATCTAAGTATTGAGTTGAGTCAAGTGTATATGTAGAAGTATAGTTTATAAATTACTATATCAGTAGGCTATTTTTATCTCTTATATATTTATGTTATATAAGATTATCTATAATATATATATCTATCTCTTATCTATTTATATCTTACAAAAGCAAGATTATTTGAAAAATCTATTTAAATTATATTTCTTTATCTCTACTACTGTTGTTTTTCTCTGTTTTGTCTTATATATACTACAATTTTCTATACAAAATTGCCATTTTTGATATATTATGACTATGGTTATGGCAAGTGTAGTTACAGAATTATTTTAGCCCCATAATGATAGGAAAATTTGGCTACAGAAGTTGCTGTTTTCTTATAGCTACAATTATTGTTATGGTAGTTGAAACTTGCAGTGGCAGAACACTAGTTTAAAACCCTATTGGAATAAGTTAACAAAACGTGGATGACTGTCCGTCGCATTTTTGGATTCTCCTGGTGTCACGTCGCGCAACAGTGGTGTCAAGTGGTGTGTCACATTGCGCGACACTGTGGAAACCTGGTGTCGTCATGCGTCGTGTCGCGCGACACGACACAACGAGACGCGAAAGTGTGGCAACTTGGCGGCTGGTGTCGTCATGTGTCGCGTTGCAGCCTAGATCTGCAGCTAAAACCTCGCAAACTGTGTTTCATTGTAATAATATGTTCACGGTTGTTTCTTGGTATTTAAATGTTTCAAACATGTTTGATAAAAACTAATTCTTGAATTGTTCTTTTTTATTTTGATGGTAAAATAACTAATTAACTTCAAATATAATTTTTAGAAATGTTACTTGTTAGTTACAATGCATGCGCTGTTTTTCTAACTGTTGTACCTTTGTTGTTTTACTGTTTATTGTTTTTAAATTTCATTTCTTTTTCCGCGAAATTGAAAGGAATACTCTCATCCCTCGTTCCATGGTCTTGGTGTCGGGAATGAACGGCAGAACAAGAATTGTCAATTGAAACGTGGCTGCTGTGGCATCCTTCCCCCCCCCCAGTCATTCGGTCAATAGACATCGGTGTTGTGTCGCGCATTGCCACCCCCAGTCAACAAAATTTGGTGTCGCGTCGCACTTTTGAAGGCACAATTTTGGCACCCATGTCGCGCGTCCACGGGTTTTTGAAACTTATTCCAATAGGGGTTTAAAAATATGAAATAATGGCTACATAAGCATATTATAATAACTGAAAAAGTATGTTATTAAATTGGAAATCTCAGATCTTTGAGAATATGATAGTGCATGGGAGCCACTTGACATTTCTAAATCTTGTCATTTTTATTTGCATGGCTTTTTTGCTAATTATTTTCCCAAACATTGCAACTAATAGAAGGACCTTAAAAAGCATATGAGAAAACTGTTTCTCTTTTTTACAAGTTTCAAAGGTTTTTGTTTACAAGGCTACCCAACCTCAAATAACAAATTTTTAGAAAGGAATTAAAACTTACAAGGTAAATGAAAGATAAAACAAACTCAATTTAAAATGAAAGCTAATTGAAGACTGGGTTTTTTAAGGTTGGAAATTATGCTAAGCTGTAGTTGCCTTGCCAGCTGGCCCTTGGGGCTTAAAATTCAGTTGCTAATGCCTATTTTTGGTTGCCTATAGGCAACTAGCCCAATTCTTAAGGATGGATATTTCCAAAGATACATTTAAAAAGTAGAAATTGTTCTCTTATAAGATTGCTATGAGGCCTATCTATGCTACAGACAATAACAACTAATAATTC
Organism: Macrostomum lignano; assembly: GCA_002269645.1. Lineage (NCBI taxonomy): Eukaryota > Metazoa > Platyhelminthes > Macrostomidae > Macrostomum > Macrostomum lignano. The sequence continues at coordinate 176,405 of NIVC01001378.1, forward strand.
AATTATATCAATTTATATAATACTTTTGTTAGGCCCCTATACTTACAAAATCTTTTTTTAATTGGCAATTGGCATGGGGAAAATGAAATTGCCAAATTAGCCTCGGATACCAAAAATCCAGTTGCCAATAAGATTTTCAAAGGGACGAAAAACATGTATGGCCCAAAAAACCTAAATTGAAGAATACCATTGTACTAAAATAATTATCAGAATTATACAAAATTGTTGTTCCTTTATTAATTATTGCCAAATTTGCCTAGATTTTAGCCAAATTTGCTTTTGTAGCTTTTTGTTGAATTAGTCTATTGTAAATCTCTATTGCCAAATTTGTTTGTTGCCAAATTGGTCAGGACCCATTTGCTCTGCTTACTTAAATATTATATGACTTTAGGCTAACTATATATGTATATGTATATACATGCAGTTCTTTATAGCATTTGAATATTTGGGCAGATGAGTAGGACATATGGCTATAAAAAACAAGAGTTAAAAGTACTGATTGTAAATATTTGTATGAACTATACTAATTGTTTAGGCATTCTTTTGAAATATATGTACCAAAGTGATATAACAAAATATTTATTAAACTATATAGGAATATATATGATAGTAGATATACATATATTCCTATAGCCATAGGCCTATATATATGCAATGTTAATGCAATACTTTCTTTGCCATAGGCCTAGTAGCTTGTTTAGTAGCATCTACAATTATATATTTTATTTTAGATGCAATGGGCAAGACTGCAAGCTAAGTGGTGACGAGCTTATTTTACTAGTGCCAGCTAAATAGTAGCAAAGTTATTTAGCCTAGCGCCCTAGTTCCTAGACACTGTCATTTTACCACTGTAATCCAGATCAATTAAATGATTTTTAAAAGGCCTAGCGTTTTCTAACCCTTAGAGGCAAACAAAATAAAAAAATTATAATTAGGAATTTATATAAATGACGAGTCTCCGTTCCCGACTGCATTATCAAGAACCTTGATTATCGAGATAGATAGGGCCTACCGATAGATAGAGTGCTGCGCTTTACAAGAAAGAAAAGAAAAACTTATTAGTCACAAAAAAAATTAAATTACAAATGTAAAATAAAGAAATGTTAACAAATTTATTTCAATAAAAACTCTTCTGCAAAACACTGTTATTCTAACGAGTATTTTTTTAAGTATTGTTTTCTTTCAAAAGCTTTCTTTAAACTAATTTCTTGCGAGTTTTTATCCAAAAAATGAATTTATTTTATGTCCTTATAACCTGAATATGTATCTGTCCCACTACCTTTTAGAGCCCGAAAGCAAAGTGAAATATAATTTGAAGCACTAAATTACTTTAATTTCTCATTGCGTTACGGTGGATCGAATGAACCTATAACTTATGTTATAAACACAATAATGGAAATAAAGAACGGAAAATTAAAGATGAATTAAAAGGTCTGAAACGGCGGGATGGAATTAGGCGGCTGTTTTCGGGGACCAGTAAAATATATGAAAACTGGAAAGATGATTGTAACAAGGACTACTTAAGATATACGTTAGTCGTCCTTGGGTTGTGTATTTTTGCAAATTTGTGAAGCAATTTTGTATGGCCACGGTAATACGTGCATATGGATAGAGCTGTCAAAATTTGAGATTTTATTCGAGACGAGATTCGAGACGAGAAAGGCTTTTATAATCAAGAAATTCGAGATGAGACGAGACGAGATAAAAATCTAAAAAACGGATATTAGAATTGCATCTTGTCTTGTCTCGTATTGTCTTGTCAAATTGTCTCGAATTTCTTGACAAGGTGCAAATTATGTGTAGCGACTGGTATATTGTCTTCGAGTCTGCTATGATACACCTTGCCGCAGAACTGGAATGATAACTAAAAAGAGCGCATATGCAAGCTAGAAATATATATAACGACATTCGGTAAATAACACTAAAACTACTCGACATCTGCTAGATTTTACATCTCAAATTGCCCTACAAAATGTATTACAACAAGAAGTTGTATTTATAAGAATATTTGCTCTCTTTTTTATTTCTATGGCCCGAATAAATTTTTGAAAAAAAGGTATAAGAAAATTTTCAAATCTCCTCTCGAATTTCTTGAAAAAAATTGAGATTTTTCGAGACGGAAAAATTGTCGAGATCTTATTATATATCTCGAATCTTGTCTCGTCAAGATCTCGTGACAGCTAGCTCTACTACTTAGTTACAATTAAAGATACTATATACTATATCATGCCAAGGACCACTGTATATTGCTATAAACAGTGGTCCTTGTATCATGCATCATTCCACAATTGAACATATATGTACTGCAGACAAACCCAATGCACAAAAGTTACTATTAACTTATCAGTCATTATACTACAGCTGTAGATAATTGCAGTTTCTACAATATTGTGCTCTGCCTATTAAGTGCTAATCGTGGCCGTCCCGGCGCTTGGACTAAAACTAACTGAATAATCTTGATAGAGATAGGGTTGAGCTTCCACTAGAGATCTGCAATGTAACCTTCAGCCCTATTACAGAGGTGACTTGTAATTTTGACGGATTAACTAGCGTAGATAAGTACGAGTTTTTAATAAACGTTATTAAAGTTTTTTAAAACTGTCATTAAGTTTTCAACTAAAGGTTTTTTCTGTAGCCGCTTTTTTATTTATTTACAAAAAAGTCTTTGTTTTTATTTACTAAAAGCGTCCAAGAAATTTAAACGTGATTATTTCCTTCTGAATCAAGTCTACGTTCGCCGCGCTTTGACATTGGCTTTGTTCGAGAGAACTGATTGTTAATAATTTATTATTTTATTAGAAAAGTTTTTTTCGTCAACTGAAACTTTGTATCTGCTTCATGGCATCTGATGCCGATATTCGAGCCCAGGCACTAGGGCCTTTGCTTGTAGGATCTTCAAACAGTCTTGTAAATGATCCTGCTCAGGAGCAGCAATGGGCTGCAAAGAAACTGGTCTGGGTTCCTCATGAAACTCAGGGATTCGTTTCAGCTAGCCTGAAAGAAGAAAAGGGTGACGATGTTGTTGTCGAGCTTTCTGATACGAAAGAACTTCGAAAAGTAGCAAAGGATGATATACAAAGAATGAATCCACCAAAGTTCACTAAAAAGGAAGATATGTCAGAGCTTTCCAACCTAAACGAAGCATGTGTGCTGCATAACTTAAGGGATCGTTACTTCTCTGATCTGATTTATGTAAGAGAAATTGAAACATCTAAAATATTTGTTTTAAAAAATCTGATTATAAATGAAAACATAGACTTGTCTTTGATCTGGCCTAGTAATTAATTTTTTAGGCCTAATTTTAGCTCTCTTTGTCCTTCACTAAACTTAATTGTCTTTAGCTAAACTGAATAAGTACTCTATAAAATTCAAGCATACTATATAGCTTTTAGACTAACATTAAACAAAAGCTTACAGATATTTCATGATAAAAAATTCAAGTGTAGCCTAGGTCATTAACTTAAGTTTTTTTATATAATTATTGGTCCCAGGTATATTTTGTGACAAGACATTTTAATTAAAAAAACTTCAGTGACAACTCAGGATATTTTAGTTTTACTAGTAGTTAATGTAATGATAAGCTTTTACAATCCCATTTTAAAATCATATATATATATTTGATTTGATGGCTATATATATAGCCATAGGAAATTGTGGCATATAATGGAAATGGTTGAGAAAAAAGGTTGGCATAAAAATCTAGTATATGGAACATTTGGCTAGAAAATTATGCTATAAAGCCAATATATAGTATAGCTATTAGCATACAAAAGACCAAAATATTATAATATAAAAAAGGTCCTTTACTGTTATCACACCCTCAAATTTGTTACCGAGTACACCAGAAAAATGACTCCTAACACCACAAATTCAAATTTATGCTAGAAAAAAAAACAAACTTAGTTGTGATAAAAATATTGCAACAATAAAGGACATTCTTTGCATAGTGATAATAAAGGCCCCTTTTTGCATTGTAACACTATACAAAACCCTTTTTGCATTACAACATTTGGTTATTTGTACTCTAACAGCTACATCATGTTAGCTTTATGGTGCAATTTTCCAGTGGATTGTTTTGTATACCAGATTCTTTATGCCAACCATTTTTGGGTCCATTGTATGCTAGAATTTTCTAGCATATATGTAAGATACAAGAATGAAATAATGTTATAACATAAAAAATATCTTATTATTGCAATGCAAACAAGTCTTTTATTGTCACAATAGAAAAAAGTATTTTATTGTTGCAATAGACTAAAGTATAGAAGGTCACTTTCTAGCTTAGTATATAACATTTAAAAGTGTAGTGTAGTTTAAGACTTGATGTTAGTATTCTCAATTGTTAAACATTTATTTAACATAATAAATGTTTAACAATTGACCATTGGCTATTTCTCAATGCCTAATTATATTTTAAAGGTTTATATGCTATTAATTTCTTTTTGTTTGTGCTTTCTTTGTCTTTTATTCTCTCTTCACTCTTCCCATAATCTTTTCTCCTTTCTATTTTTTTCTTTCATTTATCATCTCATTTTTTTTCCTTGTTCTAGTCATCTCTTCAAATTCAAAATGATATAATGGTTCATAAATATAATAGTTCAGATCATGTTTGGTGCATGCCCAAACAAAAATTTAATAGTTATAAATGTTTACCAAAAAATGAAGTGCATACATAGACTTTTAAATCTATGCCAGTGTTGCAACAATAAATGACCTTTTTGCATTTCAATAATAAATGACCTTTTTGTGCTGCATAAAAGACCCTTTTTGGTAGATTAGAGAATTTGGTTGATTATTTATCTTTCTTGCTTATACTATTTTCAATAAAAAATGTACTCTAACTCTTGTTTTAAATGCTTGATTACTAGCTTAAAAGCTGGAAAGCTTGAAATTTATGCTTAAAATGAATTTTTCAATCTTTTTTCAACTTAACATTAACTCTTCTATGTGATTCTATGAAGTATATACTAGGTATATATACATTATTTTCTTAAAAACCATGTATGCCAAATGTGCATGCCTAGCATTAACTTTTAGCATGTAAGACCAATGCATGGTGCATATCCAAATTTTTGGGTATATACTATATGATCTGAAGTTTGGTAGTTATAGATAGATTAAAAATATCTATAGTCAAAAGAGTGATAATCATAAGGATGACAATTAATAATTGTATATATAAGACAATTTATTTAAAGTATATAAGATTAGAATTATAAGTTCACATGCAATGAACTTGTATTTATATAAAAAATATGTGTTAAATATAATATATTAGATAGTAAAAAATATATTAAGATAGTTAATATAATAAATAGTTAAAATATATTAGACTTATGTTAGTATGCCTATGTAGATATAACGATGTACATTAAAGCATAGTTTAGTAGGGTCTATTTATTTTATTCATTGTACTCAATAGACTATTTACTAAGCAGATTGCTGTACTTAAATCCCTTCTAATACTTGAAATACTAGGCCTTTGTACTTTGGTATCTAATGAACTGTATGCATTTTATTATTCCTTAGGAAAGGAGTTGCAGTTGAAAATGATCATTCAATATAAGTCTTATACATTTTGACTGTTGCCTTTTTATTGTCACCATTTTGATTGCCACCCTTTTGATCAGTTGTTATTTTGATTGGTTCTGAATATTGGTTGACTATGTAGCTTTAAAGACAAAATGTACATGCACTAGAATCAAGGATATTTAGGGAACTATATACTATTTATATATACAGTGTACTTATACTCATATAGATATATTCATTATATTAAATACACATGTTATGTTAATTATTGTTGCCTTTTTGGTGCAAATAAATTATTCTTCTATGTATATATACAATGTACAATGTATATTGTTTCTTTGTCCTACTAATACACTACTAAATACCTAAACAATCATTCAGATCATACTAATAATGCATATACTTTGTACTATACTATAGCCTATTGCTTTGAATAGCTAGACTTTCTTTTAATATGTCTTGCTTTTCTTATAGCTCTATTGATATTCATAAAGCATCTATATTAATTTTTATATCTTACATCTTGCCCCAAGATGCTATCAAGTATGTTCATTTCAATATGTAACAATTCAAAGTTGGTCCTAATTAAATGACCACCCACTTGTAGACCTACTCTGGCCTGTTCTGCGTGGTGATAAATCCTTACAAACGATTGCCAATCTATAGCGAGCATGTCATCGAAGCTTACAAAGGCAAGAAGCGATCAGATTGTCCGCCGCACATCTTTGCTATTGCCGATCAGGCGTACCGTTCGATGCTGGAGAATCGCGAGGATCAGAGCATCTTGTGCACGTGAGTTTAAAGAAATTTAGCTATGACCCACTGTAGCGTCATGGGACCCACTGTAGCGTCATGGGACCCACTGTAGCGTCATGGGACCCACTGTAGCGTCATGGGACCCACTGTAGCGTTATGGGACCCAATGAAGTGTCATGGGACCCACTGTAGCGTCATGGGACCCACTGTAGCGTTATGGGACCCAATGAAGTGTCATGGGACCCACTGTAGCGTTATGGGACCCAATGAAGTGTCATGGGACCCACTGTAGCGTTATGGAACCCACTGTAGCGTTATGGGACCCACTGTAGCGTCATGGGACCCACTGTAGCGTCATGGGAACCACTGTAGCGTCATGGGACCCACTGTAGCGTCATGGGAACCACTGTAGCGTCATGGGAACCACTGTAGCGTCATGGGACCCACTGTAGCGTCATGGAACCCACTGTAGCGTCATGGGACCCACTGTAGCGTCATGGGACCCAATGAAGTGTCATGGGACCCACTGTAGCGTCATGGGACCCACTGTAGCGTCATGGGACCGACTGTAGCGTCATGGGACCGACTGTAGCGTCATGGGACCCACTGTAGCGTTATGGAACCCACTGTAGCGTTATGGGACCCAATGAAGTGTCATGGGACCTACTGAAGTATCAAGGGACCTACTGAAGTATCCTAGGACCTACTGAAGTATCATGGAACCTGCTGAAGTCTAATGGGACCTAATAAAGTGTTATGGGCCTACTAAAGTATCGTAGGACCTACTGAAGTGTCATGGGACCTACTGAAGTATCATGGAACCTACTGAAATCTCATGGGACCTAATAAAGTGTTATGGGACATACTGATTATCATGAGACCTACTGAAGCATCAGGGGACCTACTGAAGTATTATGGGACCCACTAAAGTCTCATGGGACCCACTGAAGTCTCTATGGGACCCACTGACGTATCGCGGGACCTACTGAAGTATCATGGAACCCACTCAAGTATCATGGGACCCACTGAAGTAGCATTGGACATACTGATTATCATGGGACCTACTGAAGCATCAGGGGACCTAACTGAAGTATTATGGGACCCACTGAAGTATCATGGGACCCACTGAAGTATCGCGGGACCTACTGAAGTATCATGGAACCTACTTAAGTATCATGGGACCTACTGAAGTGTCATAAGACCTACTGAGACCTACTGAAGTGTCATGGGACCTACTGAAGTGTCATGAGACCTACTAAAGTATCATGGGACCCACTGAAGTGTCATGGGACCCACTGAAGGCTATCGAAGTTAGTTAATTCAACTTTTAACCCCAAAACAGCGGCGAGTCCGGAGCTGGCAAAACGGAGAACACTAAAAAGGTGATCCAATACCTGGCATTCGTTGCCTCGTCAATGAAAACGGCGGCGTCCACCGCTTCGAATCTACCAGGCCAAGGCGGACAGTCGGGTCCAGGTGGACGGTCCGGCTCTGTCTCGGCGTCCTTGTCACACGTAAGTAGCCTTCTGTTTAAATTAATATGTACTTTAAAATACTTTCCTGACTAAAACAGCTGATGTTCATCATTGAACGCTCTGATTGAAACACCATTTGTCTAGTATTATCGCAAGGATATTAATATTGTAAGTGATTTCTGATTTTCAAGACCTATTTGTCACCCATGTTGTTTAATAATATTGTGTCTTTAGTAGTGGATTAGTGTCTGATTCCTTTCTTAATAGTTAATGACATTCTATAGTTAACATTTCCTTTATTCACCAGGTGTTGTAACTTTATATAGAAGTTTCCTTATTTGGTTGATGTTACATATATAGTTAATTTTCATTGTTATTATTGAATTCCTTGTTAAAATGATTTGCAGCTTCAAGGCAACGTATTTGGACAGGTAAAAGTTATTTATAATTAACTCAAATAATTGGTCAATAAAATTTCCAAGCATAATCGGTAACGGACTGGAGCAGTAGTCAATTGTACATTGTTGGGCAATATATTAACAGGATTTCTAGGAAAGGGCGGTTTTTTTAATTTGATTATTTGTCAGCAGTTTATACGAAATACGAAATTCAGTGTATTCAATAAATAATGGTGCTTTTAATAAGCTATTTATTGTATCCCTAAGCTTCATGCATTTAGTGATTTTTTGAACAATACAATTTTTCACCCTGCGCTTGCTATCGATCCGTCACACTTATTTATTTTTACATAGTGTTATTTTATTGTAAAAAATGGCTACATTGTAGCTAAATTGGTATTATCGTCATGCAATCTCAGCCTGGGGACATCAAATCTCTTGCTGGTTTCGGCCATAGACATAGTATGGCTCCACAATGACTAATTTTATATGCTCTTAACCAATCAAGACGGGACGCCATAGACATTCGAGCCAGGCCGCAGATCACACACTAGGCATGGACTTAAGCAGTTTAGCAAAGTCTACTGAGGGAGGCTTGGCCATAGACTATAACTTTGGACATTCAAAGCCATTCAAAACGGGAATCGGACTGAGATTTTATAGCTCTCTGTCCCTCCCTCCCAGCTGTTTGCTCGTCTTTGGCCTGAAAGCGACCCCAATTCAATGGCGCCACCAATTCCTGTAGCAGAACCCCAGCGGCTGATTGATGCGATTGAACAAGACAAATCAAGAAAACAGTCGCATTCCAAATCGCTGCCAACTTTCGACTCGATGGTCAGAAAGAGGGATTGTGCTAGGCCCATCGGGAAATGAGAGAATTCTTAGTTGGGAAACTCGATGAAAATCCTTTCCTTTCAAAACACTTCAAGTTCACTTTTAAATATTCCAGTGACCCTGAGATATAAAATGAGTTTTGATTGTCCAAATTCTCATTTAGTTCGTTAGTTAGCTAACTTACAGTGTTTCAATTTAAAAAAAACCTGTTAATAATGCAATGTCCTAGGCTGAGATTATTCCTAATTCACAATGGAATCCATTCAACATGTCTATGTATGCATATATCCATCCCCAAACTCTAGGGAGAATTGGAACAGCAACTGCTGCAAGCCAATCCAATTCTAGAAGCGTTTGGCAATGCCAAAACTATTAAGAACGACAATTCTTCTCGATTTGTAAGTCTTCATTTTTTCACTGAATTTAAGTATTCGATCTATTTATCAGCAATAAAATCTAACCTTTTTTTGTCTATTTTACAGGGCAAATTCATTCGAATTAATTTCGACACTACTGGCTTCATCTCTGGCGCCAATATCGAGACTTGTATCCTTTTCATATGCGCGATTATTTATTATTACGAGTATATTGTAGTTAACAGTGTTAACTATTGGTCGCAATTAGTTAGTACGCAGTGTGCATCATACATAAAGGTAGGCATCGTAATTAGGCGCTTAAACGCCCAAAGTCTGTGATTTGTGGTTTGTGAAGTCTATGGTTTGTGAAGTCTATGGTTTGTGAGGTCTATGATTTGTGAAGTCTATTGTTTGCGAAGTCTTTTGTTTCTGAAATCTATGGTTTGTGAGGTCTATGGTTTGTGAAGTCTATTGTTTGTGAAGTATATGCATGGTTTGTGAGGTCTATGATTTGTGAAGTCTATGGTTTGTGAAGTCTATTGTTTGTGAAGTCTATGGTTTGTGAAGTCTATGGTTTGTGAAGTCTATGGTTTGTGAGGTCTATGGTTTGTGAAGTCTATTGTTTGGGAAGTCTATTATTTGTGAAGTCTATTGTTTGTGAAGTCTATTGTTTGTGAAGTATATGCATGGTTTGTGACTTGTGAGGTCTATGATTTGTGAAGTCTATGGTTTGTTTGGTTTATAGATTGTGAGGTTTATAGTTTGTGAGGTTTATGGTTTGGTAATTTGGTAATCTGTTAATTTGGTTCCTAACTATTAAATACTAAATTCAGTTGGCCCCTGTTCAGTTTTATACATGTATTTGGTTTCTATGCACTTTTTTTTTAGGCTGTGTCGAGTTGAAATCGACCAAAATTTATGAATGTATTTCATCTCATAGCGTGCGAATTTTTAAGACTAAAAAAATTAATCCTGTGCCCGTCTACAATCAGCAGTTTGATATAAACACATCAACAGAAGCGTTGCTAGTGTGGGAAACTTGTTTGAAAAATAGCAGTAAGGAGGGGGAGAATGTCGAACGTAACAGATGCATAGCAGAGCAGGCAATTTTGCAGATTCTACAATTCAACAACATTTACTTAATTTGCGCATTTGTTTATGCATTAAATCTAAGGAGCTGTGTTCTATGCTAGTTCAATGTATGCATGTGTGTGTTGCATGCTAAGTGTGCACCGTGTGTGAATAGGTTTATTTCTAATATATGTATTAGGTAATTCACTGCAATAATTGTGCCTAAGTAGGTTTAACAATTTTTCTAGTTGACATTCCGCGCGTCGCAGTCGTTTATGATTTTTTTCTATTCTATTTATTAAGCCAAATGTAACACAGTCGAAATTCTTGTAGTTAGCTAGCTCTTGTGTGCATTCTCTCTCTCTCTCCCTCTCTCTCTCTCTCTCTCTCTCTCTCTCTCTCTCTCTCTCTCTCTCCCTCTCTCTCTCTCTCTCTCTCTCTCTCTCTCTCTCTCTCTCTCTCGCTATTTCTTGCATAGCGGTGGCCTTCCGTTTAAGCAAAGCGGTTTCTCTAACTTGAATCCATGCGGTTAGTGATTTAGTGTGTGTGTGTGTGTGTGTGTGTGCGCGTGTACATGTATCGTTCCCCTATCTTCTCGCGTGTCTCGAAAATTTACTCATTTTTTGTGCTTCGTGTTATTGAGTGCAAAACGTATTTTTTGAACTCGTACAGATTATTTAAATATCTGTTGGGACTGGATTTCAACATAACCCGATAGCCGTATACCAATAAAGGATAGGCTGCAAACTTGATTTATGGGCGTTTATTCAGCAGTAACAAAAGAAAATATCTAAGCTGTTTAGATCTAACACAAACTTTCAAACGTAGCACAGATGAAGGAATAGTAATAACTGTTATCGTTTAGATGCTGAACAGAAACGAAGACAGATAGATGCTGAGCAGAACAAAGACGGATAGATGCTGAACAGAAACAAAGACGGATCGATGCTGAACAGAAACAAAGACGGATAGATAGTGAGCGAAAACAAAGACGGATAGATAGTGAGCGAAAACAAAGACGGATAGATGCTGAACAGAAACAAAGACGGATCGATGCTGAACAGAAACAAAGACGGATAGATAGTGAGCGAAAACAAAGACGGATAAATATTGAACAGAAACAAATACGGATAGATGCTGAACAGAAACAAAGACGGATCGATGCTGAACAGAAACAAAGACGGATAGATACTGAGCAGAACAAAGACGGATAGATGCTGAACAGAAACAAAGACGGATCGATGCTGAACAGAAACAAAGACGGATAGATAGTGAGCGAAAACAAAGACGGATAAATATTGAACAGAAACAAATACGGATAGATGCTGAACAGAAACAAAGACGGATCGATGCTGAACAGAAACAAAGACGGATAGATACTGAGCAGAACAAAGACGGATAGATGCTGAACAGAAACAAAGACGGATCGATGCTGAACAGAAACAAAGACGGATAGATAGTGAGCGAAAACAAAGACGGATAAATACTGAACAGAAACAAATACGGATAGATGCTGAACAGAAACAAAGACGGATAGATACTGAGCAGAACAAAGAAGGATCGATGCTGAACAGAAACAAAGACGAATAGATGCTGAACATAAACAAAGACCTGATGTAAAAAAATTCTTTGATTTTTCAAGTTGCAAGGTTGAGTAATTTGTGCCACTTTTTGATAAGTATATAGTTTCGGTAAAAATAAGGTGCGCAGAATTTAATTAACGACGCTTTATTCTCAATTTTTCATACTTATTCAAATTGCTGCAAGCCTTATAGATTAGGTTTGCTTTAATTATATAACGCGTATATATTAGCAACAGACGAACTTAAACTGGCTTTTTTATACCATCAATGGAACCTTTTAAAAGTCTGTAGTTAAATTCTACCTTCCCTAGCATTTATGCTTTAGTTTTTTCGGTCATTTATTCTAAGAGACTCTTAGAAGCAGAAAATCTTGCCTTGGGGGCCTTGAAAATGTCTATCTGTGTTGTCTTGTTTTCCTTCTGCCTTTTTCTGCCTTTCTTGTGCGTGTTCAGTTAACCTTGCACGACCTCCTCTTTTTGAGGTCTTTCAAGTCAGTGTCTTTCAATGGTTCTCTTAGGTGTGCTAGTGTCTTTCGAGGGTGAACTAGTGTCTCCCAGGTGTGCTAGTGTCTTTTGGGAGTGAACTAGTGTCTCCCAGGTGTGCTAGTGTCTTTCGAGGGTGAACTAGTGTCTCCCAGGTGTGCTAGTGTCTTTCGAGGGTGAACTAGTGTCTCTCAGGTGTGCTAGTGTCTTTCGAGGGTGAACTAGTGTCTCCCAGGTGTGCTAGTGTCTTTCGAGGGTGAACTAGTGTCTCCCAGGTGTGCTAGTGTCTTTCGAGGGTGAACTAGTGTCTCCCAGGTGTGCTAGTGTCTTTCGAGGGTGAACTAGTGTCTCTCAGGTGTGCTAGTGTCTTTCGAGGGTGAACTAGTGTCTCCCAGGTGTGCTAGTGTCTTTTGGGAGTGAACTAGTGTCTCTCAGGTGTGCTAGTGTCTTTCGAGGGTGAACTAGTGTCTCTCAGGTGTGCTAGTGTCTTTCGAGGGTGAACTAGTGTCTCCCAGGTGTGCTAGTGTCTTTTGGGAGTGAACTAGTGTCTCCCAGGTGTGCTAGTGTCTTTCGAGGGTGAACTAGTGTCTCTCAGGTGTGCTAGTGTCTTTCGAGGGTGAACTAGTGTCTCCCAGGTGTGCTAGTGTCTTTCGAGGGTGAACTAGTGTCTCTCAGGTGTGCTAGTGTCTGTCATTTTCGATGAGCTGATGGAGTATTAGAGATTAAAGGTGTTAAGGTGTTGATAGGCTTTGCTGACCATTTTTAGATCAGGTCGTATGGTCTTAAAGAGAAAGAGATCTTTTTCTTGTCTCAACATTTGGGCTGCATTGGGGTAAGGGTTTTCATTAGGCCTTCAAGTGTCGTGCTTCGCTGTACAAAGGTCTTAAAACTCAGAGTACATGTAAATATGTACATTGGTCGAACAAGGGTTGGAGTGGAGAGTTTAGAGGTACAAATTTCAAATTGCGATAAGTTTCTATGCGTGTTTGTTGTTTGTCGGTTCTTCTGCGCGATACTGCGGCCTGTTTACTGTGCTGTTATACTATTGTCAGCATAGAATGAATATTGGGCTTGCATAGATAGAAGCAGTAAAATACCCAGACATCTAAGTCATTGGTGGTTGGGCAGAAAACTATCTAAATAACTACGTGCATTTCAATGAATAGTAAAGAGAGAGAGAGAATAAAAGTGGAAGTGTGTGCCATTTCTGAATTTTGCGTGTGTGTTCTTGACTCATTCGTTTTTGCTGGGGTTGCATTAATGAAAACACGTAAGCACGGACACACGCACACTCGTAGGTCTGTCTGTTGGCCTGCTAACAAACCAATCTTGCAATGTGAAAAGGCTTAAGCAATTTGTGCCGTTCGCCAGTGTTTGCGCGTTTTATTGAGGCGTAATTTGATTCTTTGATTCTTACCTTATTAGGTTAACGCATTAGTTGTGCTGTTTTTTTTGTTAATAGTAAGAACAGAGAGTCTTAACACATTCCTTAAACTGGCTTTGAATTTGCGTTTCGCTTATGTCTGAGACTTCAAGATGCCACAAAGACCTTCAGGCTTCCTTAAATATGACTTTAAAATGACTGAATTGTCCTTCAGTATATCAAAATGCTTCTTCAGCATGTTTAAATAATCTTCAGTGTATCTAAATAATCCTTCGGGGTATCTAAATGATCATTCGGGGTATCTGAATTATCCTTCAGGGTATCTGAATTATCCTTCAGGGTATCTGAATTATCCTTCAGCGTATCTGAATTATCCTTCAGCGTATCTGAACAATCCTTCAGGGTGTCTGAATAATCCTTCAGGGTATCTGAATAATCCTTCAGGGTATCTAATTTATCCTTCAGGGTATCGAAATGATCCTTTAGGGTATCGAAATGATCTTTCAGGGAATCTCAATTGTCCTCCAAGGTATTGGTATGATCCTTTAGGTTATTAAAATTATCCTTCAGGATATCTAAATCGTCCTTCAGACAGCCCAAATTTTTCCTCTGGATAACATCGTCTTGTGTGCCTAAACTGGCTCTTCGAAAAGGATCTTTAAAATCAAGTTTTCCTTACATCGCAAACTGCGCTCAACGCTTTGTTTGCAACGCTTAGACCTGCTCGAGAAAGCTCGAGTTATCCAGCAGGCCAAGGACGAGCGCTGCTTTCACATCTTCTATCAGCTGTTGTCCACTCGCGACAATGAATTGATCCGTAAGATGTGAAATGTGTTATTTAGTTTGTGTACTTTTCAAACTAATACAGATACCATATTAATTGATTTCCAATCGCCATGGCAACTATTCTTCAGGCACTCTACTGCTGGAGGACTTCAAAAACTACAAGTACCTTACTAACGGTCGGGTCCCAGTGCCCGGAGTGGAAGACAAAGCCGCTCTGGATGAGACGCTGCAAGCTATGGAGATTATGGGAATTAGCTCAGAGGAAAGGCACTGTGAGTGTGCCTTTTTAATTTTTATAGAATTATTTTTTATGGCGTAGCTGGCTGTGCTTACCGAGATAAATGAGTGACTGTCGGGTTTGATACCAAGAAACTCAGCTCTCTAAACTAAGAAATGTAGATCCCTAAACAGAGAAAACAAATCCCCAAAATCATAATCCGAATCCCCAAACTAACAATCCGAATCCCCAAACTAACAATCCGAATCCCCAAACTGATAATCCAAATCCCCAAACTAATATTCCGAATCCCCAAACCTATAATCAAAATCCCTAAACTGATAGTACAAATCCCCCAAGCAAAAAATCCAAATCCCCAAGTTCAAATCCAATTGGATCCCCAAATCCAAATCAAAAGTCCAAATCCTCAACCTAACAATCCAAATCCCCAAACTGGGAATCCGAATCCCCAATCTGATAATCCAAATCCCCAAACAGATAGTTCAAATCCCCGAACTGGAAATCCGAATCCCCAAACTGATAATCCAAATCTCCAAACTGGGAATCCAAATCCCCAAACTGATAATCCAAATCCCCAAACTGGGAATCCAAATCCCCAAACCTTCACCTCCTTAATCCGCAGCGATCTTCCGCGTGATCAGCGCCGTACTGCAGCTGGGCGCAATCGAATTCAAACAGGAGCGCAACTCCGATCAGGCCACCATGCCCGACAGCACAAGTGCGTTGAATTTTTTTTCTTTTTTGTTTACGTACGCTACTATAAGTAGCAGAAATGCAACTGACAAGAATAATAATGTTCTTTTTCGTTGAATTCAGACGCCCAGAAAGCTTGCCACCTGCTCGGCCTTCAGCTCAACGATCTAGTACGCGCTTTCCTGCGTCCGAGAATCAAAGTTGGCCGAGATTTTGTTAACAAATCGCAGAGCCAAGAACAGGTTGTGTTCGCCGTTGAAGCCATCTCCAAGGCTATCTACGAGAGGCTGTTCCGCTGGCTAGTGACCCGAATTAATCGGTCATTGGACCGCAGCAAAGCTCGTCAAAGTGCTCACTTTATTGGCATCCTGGACATTGCCGGCTTTGAAATATTCGAGCTGAATAGTTTCGAACAGCTGTGCATCAACTACACTAACGAGAAGCTGCAGCAGCTGTTTAACCACACGATGTTCATCCTGGAACAGGAGGAGTACCAGAAAGAGGGCATCGAATGGAAATTCATCGACTTTGGTTTGGACTTGCAGCCAACCATCGATCTGATTGAGAAGACGCCAATGATTGACAAGCAACAGATGGGCATCTTCGCCATCTTAGACGAAGAGTGCTGGTTCCCCAAGGCTACGGATAAGAGCTTCGTTGAGAAGCTGCAGAAGAACTTCGATCAGCATCCAAAATTTGCTAGGGCCAGCATGAAGAAGGCGGCAACCAATGGTTTCGCCGTTGTGCACTATGCCGGCAGAGTGGACTACTCGGCTGACAACTGGCTGCAGAAGAATCAGGATCCGCTCAATGAGAATGTCGTAGCCGTGCTGCAAAATTCATCCGATCAGTTTGTTGCCAGCCTGTGGAAAGATGTTGAAAATGTTGTTGGCCTAGCTGCTCAGGCCGCCTCCGAGACTGTGTTCGGTCAGCGCACCAAGAAGGGCATGTTCAGGACAGTCGGCCAGCTGTACAAAGAGCAGCTAGCCCGGCTGATGAATGTGCTCAACAATACTACGCCAAACTTTGTTCGCTGCATCATTCCTAATCACGAGAAGAAGTCTGGCAAACTGGATAGCCTGCTAGTGCTGGATCAGCTGCGCTGCAACGGTGTACTCGAAGGCATTCGAATCTGTCGTCAAGGCTTCCCTAATCGAATTCTATTCCAAGAGTTCAAGCAGAGATACGAGATTCTCTGTCCGAACGTTCTGTCCAAAACGTTTATGGACGGTCGGAAGGCTGTTGAACTGATGATTGAAAATCTTGAGCTAGACAGTAATCTTTATCGAATTGGTCGCAGCAAGGTGTTCTTCCGGGCTGGTATCATTGCTTACCTGGAGGAGGAGCGTGACAAGCGCCTAGCCGAGTACATTGTCGGATTTCAAGCTCATGCTCGCGGCTACCTGGCTAGAAAGAACTACCAGAAGCGTATCCAACAGTCTAACGCTATTCGTATTATTCAGCGCAATTGCGCCTCGTATTTGAAGTTGCGCAATTGGACTTGGTGGCGTTTGTACACTAAAGTGCGACCGCTGCTGCAGGTCACGCGACAGGACGAGATTGTTCAGGTAAAAGAAATAATTGTTTTACTAAACCTAGGTCATCAAGTATCGTTCTTTGATCGTTTGTTCAATTTTTATGTAATTTAGTAGTTTTCAAGGTCATTCGATTTGTTTTAAAAATCATTCAATTATTTTCAAGGTCTTTAGTTGCTTTCAAGGTCATTCAGTTGTTATCAAGGTCATTCAGTTGTTATCAAGGTCATTCAGTCGCTTCAAGGTTGTTCAATTGTTTTTAAAGTCATTCAATAGTTTTCAAGGTCATTCATTTGTTTTCAAGGTCATTTACTAGTTTTCTAGGTCATTCATTTGTTTTCAAGGTCATTCAGTTGCTTTCAAGGTCATTTAATTGTTTCCAAGGTCATTTAATAGTGTTCAAGGTCATTCATTTGTTTTTAAGGTCATTCAGTTGTTTTCAAGGGGTCGCTTCACAAGCTCAAAATTTCACAACCTCGAAAAGCACTTCCTTTCACAAACCCGAAACTTCATAAGCTCGAAATTTCACAACCTCGAAAATTCTAGCAGGCGACTTCATAAACTGCTAAAATGGTTTTCAAGGTTGTGAAATTTCGAGCTTGTGAAGCCAGCTGCTGAAATTTTCGAGGATATGGAATTTCGAGCTTATGAAGTCGCCTGCTAAAATTTTCGAGGATATGAAATTTCGAGCTTATGAAGTTTCGGGTTTGTGAAAGTGGGCTGCTAGAATGGTTTTCGAGGTTGTGAAGTTTCGAGCTTACGAAGTCACCTGCTAAAATGGTTTCGAGGTTGTGAAATTTCGAGCTTATGAAATTTCGAGCTTGTGAAAGCAACCCGTTTTCAAGGCTATTTAGTCGCTTTCATTTTTTTCAAACATCTACATAACATTTACCTTGTCTCTCTAAACAAAATCAGGCTAAAGACTCCGAGATCAAGCAGCTGAGGGATACGTGCGAACGCTCCCAGTCTGAACTCAGCGAGTACAAGACGTCCTACATGCAGTTGTCTGAGGAGCAGCACCAGCTCAAGGAGGCTCTGCAGCAGGAGCGCGACCAGCTAGCCGAAGCCGAGGACGCCAGAGAGAAGCTCTCAAATCGAACCGGTGAATTATCCGCCATGCTCGAGGAGCTCCGCCTGCAGCTAGAGGACGAGTACACTAAAGCTAATAAGTACGCCGAAGAGAAGCGAGAACAGCAGCAGGTGATTCAAGACTTAGAAGAGCAGTTGGAAACTTCGGAGGAGCAGAAGCAGAAAGTGCAGTTAGAGAAGGTCGGTTTAGAAAGTCGGCTAAGGGATCTGGAGTCCAATTTAGCTAATAGCAGTGATCAGAGCCAGAAACTGCTGGCCGAGCGTAAAGCTCTCGAGGACCGGCTAACCGAGTTGAGCTCAGTGCTCACCGAGGAAGAGGAACGCAGCAGAGGCCTTGGCAAGCTCAAGGCTAAACACGAGAGCATCATCAAGGAGCTGGAGGAGCGACTTCAGGCGGAGAAAGACACCCGTCAGGATCTGGAGCGGGCCAAGCGTCGGTTGGAATCCGAGCTGATGGAGCGACAGGACGAGCTGCAGGAGGCCACGCAACAGATGCACGACTTCGAGGCTCAGGTTAAACGGCTGGAGGAGGAGCATCAGAAATTTCAGGTTAGCAAAAGTTTTTGCCATTTCTGCTAACTGTTAAAGATAGGATTCCTACCCTCCCTGATGCTTTAGTGGCTACTGCTACTCTCCATCTGAACCTTCAGGGGTTGTTCCTACCCTCCCTGATGCTTTAGTGGCTACTGCTACCCTCCATCTGAACCTTCAGGGGTTGTTCCTACCCTCCATCTGAACCTTCAGGGGTTGTTCCTACCCTCCATCTTAACCTTCAGGGGTTGTTCCTACCCTCCATCTGAACCTTCAGGGGTTGTTCCTACTCTCTATCTGAACCTTCAGGGGTTGTTCCTACCCTCCATCTTAACCTTCAGGGGTTGTTCCTACCCTCCATCTTAACCTTCAGGGGTTGTTCCTACCCTCTATCTTAACCTTCAGGGGTTGTTCCTACCCTCCATCTGAACCTTCAGGGGTTGTTCCTACTCTCTATCTGAACCTTCAGAGGTTGTTCCTACCCTCCATCTGAACCTTCAGGGGTTGTTCCTACCCTCCATCCGAACCTTCAGGGGTTGTTCCTACCCTCCATCTTAACCTTCAGTGGTTGTTCCTACCCTCCATCTGAACCTTCAGGGGTTGTTCCTACCCTCCATCTGAACCTTCAGGGGTTATTCCTACTCTCTATCTGAACCTTCAGGGGTTATTCCTACTCTCTATCTGAACCTTCAGGGGTTATTCCTACTCTCTATCTGAACCTTCAGGGGTTGTTCCTACTCTCTATCTGAACCTTCAGAGGTTGTTCCTATCCTCCATCTGAACCTTCAGGGGTTGTTCCTACCCTCCATCCGAACCTTCAGGGGTTGTTCCTACCCTCCATCTTAACCTTCAGTGGTTGTTCCTACCCTCCATCTGAACCTTCAGGGGTTGTTCCTACCCTCCATCTGAACCTTCAGGGGTTATTCCTACTCTCTATCTGAACCTTCAGGGGTTATTCCTACTCTCTATCTGAACCTTCAGGGGTTATTCCTACTCTCTATCTGAACCTTCAGGGGTTGTTCCTACTCTCTATCTGAACCTTCAGGGTTTGTTCCTACTCTCCATCTAATCCTTCAGGGGTTATTCCTACTCTCCATCTAATCCTTCAGGGGTTATTCCTACTCTCCATCTAATCCTTCAGGGGTTATTCCTACTCTCCATCTAATCCTTCAGGGGTTATTCCTACTCTCCATCTAATCCTTCAGGGGTTATTCCTACTCTCCATCTAATCCTTCAGGGGTTATTCCTACTTTCCATCTAATCCTTCAGGGGTTATTCCTACTCTCCATCTAATCCTTCAGGGGTTATTCCTACTCTCTATCTGAACCTTCAGGGTTTGTTCCCATCCTCCATAACATTCTTCATAGACTGTTTCTATCTACCCTCAAAATGATAATTTAGGAATGTTCTTACCCTCCATCTAATCCTTCAGCGGCTGTTCCCACCCTCCCTGATCCCTTGTTGCTAAGCTCTGCTATGCTCTTCACAATAATAGCCAAAGCACCAAAGAAAGCAAACAAAAAACTTTGCAGGCAAAGATAGACGAAGAGGTGGCCGCTCGCAGCACCGCGCAGAAGGCGGCCCGAAATTTGGAGGCTCGAATTCAGGAGCTTAGCGAAGACTTGGACGCCGAGAAAGTCGCCAGAGATCGGGCCGAAAAGCACAAACGCGATTTAGGCGAAGAGCTCGAAGCGCTCAAGCAGGAATTCGAAGATCAGCAAGATTCGAATAACGTCCAACAGGATTTGAACAGGCGCCGTAACGAGGAACTGCTATCGTTGAAATCGTCTCTGGAGGAGCAGCAGAAGGCTAACGAGACCCAGATTAGCGAGCTGAAGCAGCGCAACGCTAAAACAGTGGAGGAACTGCAGGTGAGCTAATGTTAATGGTAATTTAGCAATTTTGGCTGCTTCTGTGGTGATTCTGTAGCCCTGAAGCTATCCTGAAGTGATTCTGTAGCCCTGAAGCTATCCTGAAGTGATTCTGTAGCCCTGAAGCTATCCTGAAGTGATTCTGCAGTCCTGAAGCTATCCTGAAGTGATTCTGCAGTCCTGAAGCTATCCTGAAGTGATTCTGCAGTCCTGAAGCTATCCTGAAGTGATTCTGCAGTCCTGAAGCTATCCTGAAGTGATTCTGCAGTCCTGAAGCTATCCTGAAGTGATTCTATGCGTCTGAAGCTATCCTGAAGTGATTGTATAGCCCTGAAGCTATCCTGAAGTAATTGTATAGCCCTAAAGCTATTCTGAAGTGATTGTATAGTCCTGAAGCTATCCTGAAGTAATTGTATAGCCCTGAAGCTATTCTGAAGTGATTGTATAGTCCTGAAGCTATCCTGAAGTAATTGTATAGCTCTGAAGCTATTCTGAAGTGATTGTATAGCCCTGAAGCTATTCTGAAGTGATTGTATAGCCCTGAAGCTATTCTGAAGTGATTGTATAGCCCTGAAGCTATTCTGAAGTGATTGTATAGCCCTGAAGCTATTCTGAAGTGATTGTATAGCCCTGAAGCTATTCTGAAGTGATTGTATAGCCCTGAAGCTATTCTGAAGTGATTGTATAGCCCTGAAGCTATTCTGAAGTGATTGTATAGTCCTGAAGCTACATGTATCTTAAAGTGATTCTATAGCCCTGAAGCTATCCTGAAGCAATTCTATAGCCATGAAGCTATCCTAAAGCTATTCTATAGTCCTGAAGCTATCCTAAAGTGATTCTATTGCCCTGAAGAAGTGCATTGTGGATATTATCAACAAAAAAGTACACAATGTCCTTTCGCTAATCCGCAGGAGCAAATGGAGTCGCTGCGCCGGGCCAAACAGCAGTTGGAAAAGCAGCGTCAGCAGCTCGAATCCGAAGTTGCCGATCTCAGCAACGAAGTGAAAAGTCTTAGTCAGGCAAAAGCCGAGAGCGAGAAGCGTCGCAAAGCTCTCGAGCAGCGAGTTATGGAGGCCGAGTCCAAATTTCAAGAGACCGACAAACAACGCGCCGACATTTCCGACCGACTTGGCCGAGCCGCTAAAGAGGTCGAATCGCTGCAAGCTCAACTCGAAGAAGCCGAGAGTCGAGCTCTGCGCGCCGAGAAGAGCAGCTCTGCCGGGGACATTCAACGGCGCGAGATGGAGGCCTCCCTGGAGGAGGAGAACCGGGCTAAGCTTGCTGTGCAGGCCAGGCTGAGAGCTGCAGAGGAGAAGGCCGCTAGGCTCAATGACCAGCTGCTTGAGGAGCAGGTATGGTTTCAAAAGCTACCCCTGAAGCTACCCTGAAGGCGACACTACCCCCTGAAGCTATCCTGAGGGGACACTACCCCCTAAAGCTATCCTGAGGGACACACCCCCTGAATCCTTAGAGGAAACTACCCCCTGAAGCTATCCTGAGGGGACACTACCCCCTGAATCCTGAGAGGAAACTACCCCTGAAGCTATTCTGAGAGGGACACTACCCCCTGAAGCTATCCTGAGAGGGACACTACCCCCTGAAGCTATCCTGAGAGGGACACTACCCCTTGAAGCTATCCTATATAGCCCTGAAGCAGTCCTGAAGCAAGGCTGGGCCTAAAGCTATCCTAAGGCCTAAATCTAATCCTGAAGCTTTCAAGCACAAGTCTCACTCTGATCGCCCTCAATCCGAACAGGAGCAGCGCGAGCAGACGGAGAAGCAGCTAGCCGCGGTGCAGCAGCTCAGCCAGGAGCTCAAACGCAAAGTTGGCGAAGACTCCGAACAGCTCGCCGAACTTGACGAGCAGCGAAATCGGCTCAGACGCGAATGCGAGGATCTTCAATTGCGCCTCGAAGAGACTCAGGCTCTCAACGACAAACTCGAGAAGGGCCGTAGGAAGATGCTAGGCGAGCTGGACGATATGCAGCACTTGTGCGAGACCCAGCGCAAGGAGCTGCTCGATCTGGAACGGAAGCAGAAAAAATTCGACGAACGGGCCAGCGAGTCGCAGAACCGCCTGGCCCAGCTGCAGGCTGAGAAGGACCGGCTGTCGCAGGAGTCGAGAGAGAAAGAGTCCAAAATACTGGCTCTGCAGAGGGACATGGAGAGCCTGTCCGACAGGCTGGCCGATGCTGAACGAGCTCGAAATCTCAAGACCAAAGAGCTTGAGGAGCTGCTGGCTAACCAGAACGATGCCGGCAAAAGTGCTCACGATTTGGAGAGGAGCAAAGCTCAATTGGAGGCCAAACTGCAGGAGTTGCAGACTCACCTTGACGAGGTAAGAATACCCTGCATACGACTGAAAGCAGAGCCATTCCCTTCTAGTAGCAAACTGCAAGCAGAGCCATTCCCTTCTAGTAGCAAACTGGAGGCAGAGCCATTCCCTTCTAGTAGCAAACTGGAGGCAGAGCCATTCCCTTCTAGTAGCAAACTGGAGGCAGAGCCATTCCCTTCTAGTAGCAAACTGGAGGCAGAGCCATTCCCTTCTAGTAGCAAACTGGAGGCAGAGCCATTCCCTTCTAGTAGCAAACTGCAAGCAGAGCCATTCCCTTCTAGTAGCAAACTGCAAGCAGAGCCATTCCCTTCTAGTAGCAAACTGCAAGCAGAGCCATTCCCTTCTAGTAGCAAACTGGAAGCAGAGCTATCCCTTCTCCCCTTCTAGAAGCAGACTGGAAACTGGAATGTCAATGAAAAGTCAAATCCATCCCAACCGCGCAGGTGGAGGACGAGCTGACCGTGTCGGAGGACAACCGTCTCCGCCTGGAGGTGAACTCGCAGGCTATGCGCGAGCAGCACACTAAAGAGTTGCACGAACGCGAGGAGGCCGCCGAGGATGCCCGGCGTCAGCTGGTTAAGCAGCTCAAAGATTTGGAGGCGGAAGTTGAAGACGAGCGCAAAACTCGGGCAATGGCCGTGTCGGCCAAGAAGAAACTGGAAACCGAATACGCCAATCTATTGGCCTCTCTAGACGATATTGGCAAACAAAAAGAGGAAGCTCTCAAACAGTTGCGCAAAGTGCAGCAAGCCTACCAGACTCTGCAACACGACGCCGAGGAGGCGCTCAGCTCTAAAGACGAGCTGCTGGCCAATTATCGCGAGGCCGAGAAGCGGCTCCGCTCGTTGGAGAGCGAGCGCCAGCAGATGCTGGACGATCTGACCGCTTCGGAGCGGCAGCGGCGGACTCTGCTAAGCGAACGGGACGAACTGCTGGAGGTGGCCCGTGGCGCCGAGACGAGCCGCAACTCGCTGGCCGAAGAGAACAAAAAGTTGGAGACTCGGGTGCACCAGCTCGAGGAGGATTTGGAAGAGGAATCCGCCGAGAAGGAGGACGTTCGGGATCGGCTGAAGCGGCTGGAGGCTCAGTTGGAGGCATCGCAGGTGAGCTGTTTAAAAATCATTGATGGAGACTTGGTGCCTCAACTCATTGGTTTCTCAAATAGACAAGTGAATTTAACTTGGCTAAAAATCGATCCTGACCCAATTTATAAGAATCGCCCCTGAACCAACCGAGACAGTCGCCCCCCTGACCCAACCAAGAAAATCACCCCTGAAAACCCCTGAAAATCACCCCTGACCCGACCAAGAGAATCGCCCCTGCGGCCCTAACCCAACCGAGAGAATCTCCCCTGACCCAACCAAGAGAATCGCCCCTGACCCAACCAAGAGAATTCCCCCCTGACCCAACCAAGAGAATCTCCCCTGACCCAACTGAAAGAATCGCCCCCTGACCCAACCAAGAGAATCTCCCCTGACCCAACCGAGAGAATTGCCCCCTGACCCAACCAAGAGAATCTCCCCAGACCCAACTGAAAGAATCGCCCCCTGACCCAACCGAGAGAATCTCCCCTGACCCAACCAAGAGAATCTCCCCTGACCCAACCGAGAGAATTGCCCCCTGACCCAACCAAGAGAATCTCCCCAGACCCAACTGAAAGAATCGCCCCCTGACCCAACCGAGAGAATCTCCCCTGACCCAACCAAGAGAATCGCCCCTGACCCAACCCGCAGGTGGATCTCCAGAACGAGCGAGCTGCAGCCCAGAAGGCGGAGTCGCAGCGCATTAGCCTGGACCGGCAGAACAAAGAGCTGCTGGCTAAGCTAGCCGACCTTGAGCAGGAGAACTCTCGCAAAGGTCGCGCTCAAGTGGCCGCTCTCGAAGGCCGGATCGCCAGTCTGGAGGAGCAACTGGAAGTCGAGTCCAAGGAGCGCGTCAAAGAGAACCGCTCGTCCAGAAAGCTTGAGCGCCGACTCAAAGAGCTCATGCTCCAAGTTGAAGACGAACGTCGCAACGCCGACCAACTGAGACAGCAGGCCGACAAAGTTCAAGCCGAGAAGAAGAAAGTCAAACGCGAACAGCAGGACCTAGAGGAGGAGCTCACTCAGCAGAAGGCCCAACGTCGTCGGCTACAGCGAGATTACGACGATCTTGTCGAAGCCAAAGAAACCCTGGACAGAGAGGTGCAATCGTTGCGCAAGCAAGTGCAGCGGTGAGTTTATTAAATGGCTCTTTTATAATCTACTGAAGAGTAGTAGTAGTAGTAGCACAATAATTTCTTTGAATTGTATGTTTTTTAATAACAGTTTTTTAATAAAATTCTTAGGACCTTACATTTTATTACATAGCAATATGGTCATTTTTGGTCATCATACAACTCTTGTCATGATCACGTTAAAGGTCGTGGACTGTTTGAAATTGTCATAGACTGTTGGCAGTCATAGACAATTCAGGTCATGGACAGTTTAGTCATGGAAAAAGTCACGGACAGTTAGGCCATAGACAAAGTCACGAACAGTTAGGCTATAGACAAAGTCACGAACAGTTAAGGCCATAGAGAAAGTCACGGACAGTTAGGCTATAGACAAAGTCACGAACAGTTAGGTCATAGACAAAGTCACGGACAGTTAGGCCATAGACAAAGTCACGGACAGTTAGGCCATAGACAAAGTCACGAACAGTTAGGTCATAGACAAAGTCACGGACAGTTAGGCCATAGACAAAGTCACGGACAGTTAGGCCATAGACAAAGTCACGAACAGTTAGGCCATAGACAAAGTCACGAACAGTTAGGCCATAGACAAAGTCACGAACAGTTAGGCCATAGACAAAGTCACGGACAGTTAGGCCATAGACAAAGTCACGAACAGTTAGGCCATAGACAAAGTCACGAACAGTTAGGTCATAGACAAAGTCACGAACAGTTAGGCCATAGACAAAGTCACGAACAGTTAAGGCCATAGACAAAGTCTTAGACAAGTTTTGCTTGAGAACTTGAACTTGGATCATGTGAATGACTTAGATTTGTTTGTTTGGTTGACTTCACCTTAACTTACCCAATTTGTTAACGATCAATCATATTAACTAAACAAGTTGCTACGCAAGCTAATCTTTTAAAATGGTTTTTCAACTAATGCTAAAAATCAAATTTCGGAAGTAGTTGATTTTTCACCAAGCCAATTATTGCGATGAAAACAATTGCTATAAAATTCACTGTATGCACTACTTACAGGCGGATATTGGGACTGTAAGTTTCGCTTAGCACAGTTTATATTTGCTTTGTTCTTTTCGGCATAGAACTTGCCCCTTGATTAGAATGTACTTCTTTGGTATTTCACACCTTTATTGGTTAAGTTTTCACGTGGTTTAAGTCATTTCCTTTACTTAGCGATAAACTTTCTAGCACAGCACCCACCCTGTGTTGTTCATCTGCAATTTATTCATATCATATTCTTTATTAGTGTGTTCTTCGTTTCATTTATTATTAGATTTTTGTACGGGTGTGCCGTGTTGCTCCAGTCTAGATGGTCCCCTGTTTTTTCTCTGTTCTGGTTATATACACTGCTGACAGACAGGCAGACAGACAATAAGACAGACAGACAGACAGACAGCCAACACAGACCGTACCTAGACAAACAAACATGCTTATAACACCGACACATCCCAAGACAGACAATTTTTATTCTGATTTTCAGTTTTTTCTACTGTTAGTAGTGTTATTTGCAAATTGCGTTCAAATTCTGTGTTAAAAGCCGCAAATCAAAATAATCTAACATACAAGTATACTTTTTGTACGCTACTGGTTTCTTATTTTTCCACCCCCCACTCGCCTAACCGGGGACCTCCCGCCGTGCAAATTTCAGCAAAGAGAGCTCGCCCTCTCAGTAGACTGACTCCCCCACTTCTCCAGCAAATTGCATTGCTGCGGAAGCAATAACGGACTACTTTAAAGATGATGAAAATTAGTTATCCGAACAAAGAAATCAATATTGCAAACTGCTTGTGCATGTCAATTACTAATTAATAATTATAATAAAAAATTAGGTAAAAAATATGAAGGCTAGTAGAGTATCTACGAGACTGTAACCTAAAAATCAGTGCTGGAAAGCAAAGTTAAAGTACGACGGAGAATTCGGAAGTCCCCAGCGGCAGTATGGAAGTTTGCAGGCACCACACGTAAATAATTTACATATCTTTTGCTTATCCTTTCGCTTTTGTTGCTCAACTTTTATTCTACCCTAAATATTAATAATTGCATGCCGATTTGTATGCTTTGCCAGACATTTTCTATCTACAACGGAATGTTATTGTTTACCTGCCGGTAGATTGTGCATCTATCTACTGTCAGTAGAGTGTGTGAGTGTGTCTACCTGCCAGTAGATTGTGCATCTATCTACTGTCAGTAGTGTGTGTGAGTGTGTCTACCTGCCGGTAGATAGTGCATCTATCTACTGTCAGTAGTGTGTGTGAGTGTGTCTACCTGCCGGTAGATAGTGCATCTATCTACTGTCAGTAGTGTGTGTGAGTGTGTCTACCTGCCGGTAGATAGTGCATCTATCTACTGTCAGTAGTGTGTGTGAGTGTGTCTACCTGCCGGTAGATAGTGCATCTATCTACTGTCAGTAGTGTGTGTGAGTGTGTCTACCTGCCGGTAGATTGTGCATCTATCTACTGTCAGTAGAGTGTAAGTGTGTCTACTTGCATCTACATCAATAAGTATCAATATGCCCCTAAGGCTGCAGTTCTTCAGCTGATCAGTTAGCGACTGGCATGTGACCGTCTTGAATTGTTTAAACAGTTTTTGTTGCATTTAGCGTATGTTGTTTGGCTATACGATGTCAAAATGCCAGGTAAAAGGTATAAGGTGTTATACAGTACAAAAAGACACTTTTTAAGCCCCCGTTGTAAATTTAACCGCATGCAAAAAGGCAAAATGTTTTTGTTGCATGCCGGATGTGACAAACAAGGCGAATTAGTGGGTGCCTCACAATGCCACTTTCAGGTCTTGCACTTCAGCTCATTTAACTACTTGGTTAGTGGTTTGAAAATAAAAAAATACTGTCATATTTTAACTACATAGACATTTATTCGAGTATTAAGCGAAAGAATTTAAATTATTTAAAAGTGATTCAACAGTATAAAGATACGTCTTTTATCTACCCGT
Organism: Macrostomum lignano; assembly: GCA_002269645.1. Taxonomy (NCBI): domain Eukaryota; kingdom Metazoa; phylum Platyhelminthes; family Macrostomidae; genus Macrostomum; species Macrostomum lignano. The sequence continues at coordinate 204,518 of NIVC01001378.1, forward strand.
CAATAACTATTAAAGTTTATTTAACTTGTCACTTGAAATTTGGCAAATCAGAGTGCAACACATTAAGCGCTTTTCAACTTTTTAATTTGCCGTCCATGCAGTTATCTAGGTCAAAGGGTGTTAGCTCCCCCTTTGAAGTTTGCCGCCCAGTTATCTAGGGTCTAAGGGTGTTGGCTCCCCCTTTGAAGTTTGCCGCCCAGTTATCTAGGGTCTAAGGGTGTTGGCTCCCCCTTTGAAGTTTGCCGCCCAGTTATCTAGGGTCTAAGGGTTTTGGCTCCCCTTTGAAGTTTGCCGCCCAGTTATCTAGGGTCTAAGGGTGTTGGCTCCCCTTTAAAGTTTGCCGCCCAGTTATCTAGGGTCTAAGGGTGTTGGCTCCCCTTTGAAGTTTGCCGCCCAGTTATCTAGGGTCTAAGGGTGTTGGCTCCCATTTGAAGTTTGCCGCCCAGTTATCCGATATTAAGGGTAAAAGGAAGAGCTGTGTTCCACTTTGAAGTTTGCCGCCCAGTCATAAATAAAACATCAGATTAAAAGCCTAACTACAATCTGAGACCAGCTTCCTCAGCAGACAGACCCGATCATTAAAGGCTGCTGCCTCCTTGCCTTCTCATCAACCCCGCAGGGATCGGGTTGGCGGTGGTCGTTCCCGACGCCATCGCGATCTGGCCGGCGGAGCGGCCGATTTCTCGGACAGCGCTCTGGACGACCAGTCCTCGGTGGCCACCGATCAACAGGTTGAAGGCGATGGCGGTCGAGGCGACAGTCACGAGGCCGACTGAAGCCGCTTAAAGTAGCCGGCCTATCTACCAGCAACTTGTAATCAAGCAATTAACACTATTTCAATTGTTATTCATCGAACTGCAGAGTTTGCTGTGTGTGCGCGCGACTATTATAGCTTCATGGTTTTATAGTAGTACTGTTAGTAGCAGTAGTAATTAGTTTATTTAAAAGCCGTTTTAGGGGTTTTCAAAAATGTTTAAGCTCAAAAAACTTATATAAATAAATTAATCTTTGCCTTATTATTTTTGTTGCCTAACAATACTACTACTACTAGAGAATTTGCTATTGGTATTTTTCAATATTTACTGCACACTTTTGCATTAACTAATTATTTATATTCTAATACATTTCTACGCTAAGTGGCTAAATGCTAATACCTATTGTAAATCGTCACCCGTTTCCAATGAAGACGCGCGGTTGTTAAATCGGTAATTAGTAGTAGTTTGCGTGTTTTTTGTTATTTAAATTCCACGAGTTTTTCTCTGATTGAAATTGTGTATTCCAAAAATTTCTCCATCATTGCCAGCTTTTGTTTTTGTACCGTTTTTTGTTTTTTTCGATACATATCGTCAATACCCGTTGTAAACTTCCCGCCGTTGGCTGTCGAATGTTACCTCCCTCCTCCTACGCCTGAAAAAATGAATCCAGATGCGCCACTTTCTTTGTTTCAAATTGCTAAATTGAAGAAGTCCAGCGCGTTACTCAAGTAGGCTTTCTGCTATTTTGTTATTGCTGTTAATTCATATTTCAATCCAGTTTTTGTCTCTGTTTAATAATAATAATATTTTACTACTATTCTTACTGCTTATTTTGCCACTGAAAGTAGTGTCATTAGCGTTTTGTTAATTTATACATATATTTTTGTTTAAATTTTTTCAACTAATATTCTGTGGCTATCGGTGCTAAAAATTATTAATAAAACTTTATTATTCCTGTCAATATTTGAATTCAATTTCATCCGCCTCTTGTTTGCTATTAGGCTATAAGAAAGACGAAAGAAAAAAACACTGTTTTGTACTACTGAGCAAGCGCAACTGCGGCTTTAACACTCCGTTTTATATATATTATTATTTACTATTGATCATTGTGCATCTCTGTGCCATTTTGCCTTCCCGTTTTCTATCTTTATTTATGCTTAAAATTGTATTAATATTGATCATCGAGTTTTACTATGTACTAAAATTAATTCTCACTAATAGTAATTATACTACTATACTCCAGAAACCGCTTAGCAACCAAACTATATTTATGAACTGCATCTGCCTATTGCCCCACGTTTCTTTGTTGATTCTGTTTTATTGAACTTTCGCCTAGAAGCTTAACAAGCTTATTAATTTGCTATTCTATACAAGCTCTATTAACAATTCGACAGTTGCCATGCATGCCGGAAAAACTATAATTCTATATTATTAAAACAAAGGACTAAGCGATCATTAAATTATAAATAAATAGGAAATGAGCGGTGAGCTTTTCACAAGTTGATTGAACTGCTAGTTTTCCTATTTTAACTTGGTAGAAGCTTTTTATTGTCACGTTCATTTCGGGCGGGGTGGTATTAAGATCGAAGGGTCAGAGTTGATGGCGGTCATCAGATCAAGGATCAGAATAGCTGGCGGTCAGATCAAAGAATCAGAATAGATGGTGGTCAGATCAAAGGATCAGAATAGCTGGCGGTCAGATCAAAGGATCAGAGTTGATGGCGGTCAGATGAAAGGATCAGAATAGCTGGCGGTCAGATCAAAGGATCAAAGTTGATGGCGGTCAGATCAAAGGATCAGAATAGCTGGCGGTCAGATCAAAGGATCAGAGTTGATGGCGGTCAGATGAAAGGATCAGAATAGATGGCGGTCAGATCAAAGGATCAAAGTTGATGGCGGTCAGATCAAAGGATCAGAATAGCTGGCGGTCAGATCAAAGGATCAGAGTTGATGGCGGTCAGATGAAAGGATCAGAATAGATGGCGGTCAGATCAAAGGATCAAAGTTGATGGCGGTCAGATCAAAGGATCAGAATAGCTGGCGGTCAGATCAAAGGATCAAAGTTGATGGCGGTCAGATCAAAGGATCAGAATAGATGGCGGTCAGATCAAAGGATCAGAGTTGATGGCGGTCAGATCAAAGGATCAGAGTTGATGGCGGTCAGATCAAAGGATCAGAGTTGATGGCGGTCAGATTAAAGGATCAGAATAGATGGCGGTCAGATCAAAGGATCAGAGTTGATGGCGGTCAGATCAAAGGATCAGAATAGATGGCGGTCAGATCAAAGGATCAGAGTTGATGGCGGTCAGATCAAAGGATCAGAATAGATGGCGGTCAGATCAAAGGATCAGAGTTGATGGCGGTCAGATTAAAGGATCAGAGTTGATGGCGGTCAGATCAAAGGATCAGAATAGCTGGCGGTCAGATCAAAGGATCAAAGTTGATGGCGGTCAGATCAAATGATCAGAATAGCTGGCGGTCAGATCAAAGGATCAGAGTTGATGGCGGTCAGATGAAAGGATCAGAATAGATGGCGGTCAGATCAAAGGATCAAAGTTGATGGCGGTCAGATCAAAGGATCAGAATAGCTGGCGGTCAGATCAAAGGATCAGAGTTGATGGCGGTCAGATGAAAGGATCAGAATAGATGGCGGTCAGATCAAAGGATCAAAGTTGATGGCGGTCAGATCAAAGGATCAGAATAGCTGGCGGTCAGATCAAAGGATCAGAGTTGATGGCGGTCAGATGAAAGGATCAGAATAGATGGCGGTCAGATCAAAGGATCAGAGTTGATGGCGGTCAGATCAAAGGATCAGAATAGATGGCGGTCAGATCAAAGGATCAGAATAGATGGCGTCAGCTCAAAGGATCAGAGTTGATGGCGGTCAGATGAAAGGATCAGAATAGATGGCGGTCAGATCAAAGGATCAAAGTTGATGGCGGTCAGATCAAAGGATCAGAATAGATGGCGGTCAGATCAAAGGATCAAAGTTGATGGCGGTCAGATCAAAGGATCAGAATAGATGGCGGTCAGATCAAAGGATCAGAGTTGATGGCGGTCAGATGAAAGGATCAGAATAGATGGCGGTCAGATCAAAGGATCAAAGTTGATGGCGGTCAGATCAAAGGATCAGAATAGATGGCGGTCAGATCAAAGGATCAGAGTTGATGGCGGTCAGATCAAAGGATCAGAGTTGATGGCGGTCAGATCAAAGGATCAGAATAGATGGCGGTCAGATCAAAGGATCAGAGTTGATGGCGGTCAGATTAAAGGATCAGAATAGATGGCGGTCAGATCAAAGGATCAGAGTTGATGGCGGTCAGATCAAAGGATCAGAATAGATGGCGGTCAGATCAAAGGATCAGAGTTGATCGCGGTCAGATCAAAGGATCAGAGTTGATGGCGGTCAGATTAAAGGATCAGAGTTGATGGCGGTCAGATTAAAGGATCAGAGTTGATGGCGGTCAGATCAAAGGATCAGAATAGATGGCGGTCAGATCAAAGGATCAGAGTTGATGGCGGTCAGATCAAAGGATCAGAGTTGATGGCGGTCAGATGAAAGGATCAGAATAGATGGCGGTCAGATCAAAGGATCAGAGTTGATGGCGGTCAGATCAAAGGATCAGAGTTGATGGCGGTCAGATGAAAGGATCAGAATAGATGGCGGTCAGATCAAAGGATCAGAGTTGATGGCGGTCAGATTAAAGGATCAGAGTTGATGGCGGTCAGATCAAAGGATCAGAGTTGATGGCGGTCAGATCAAAGGATCAGAATAGATGGCGGTCAGATCAAAGGATCAGAGTTGATGGCGGTCAGATTAAAGGATCAGAATAGATGGCGGTCAGATCAAAGGATCAGAGTTGATGGCGGTCAGATCAAAGGATCAGAATAGATGGCGGTCAGATCAAAGGATCAGAGTTGATCGCGGTCAGATCAAAGGATCAGAGTTGATGGCGGTCAGATTAAAGGATCAGAGTTGATGGCGGTCAGATTAAAGGATCAGAGTTGATGGCGGTCAGATCAAAGGATCAGAATAGATGGCGGTCAGATCAAAGGATCAGAGTTGATGGCGGTCAGATCAAAGGATCAGAGTTGATGGCGGTCAGATGAAAGGATCAGAATAGATGGCGGTCAGATCAAAGGATCAGAGTTGATGGCGGTCAGATCAAAGGATCAGAGTTGATGGCGGTCAGATGAAAGGATCAGAATAGATGGCGGTCAGATCAAAGGATCAGAGTTGATGGCGGTCAGATTAAAGGATCAGTTTGTTTCTTTGTTTCACGCAAGAACATGGATAAAAACTGTTGATAGCCATTGAGTTAGCAAACCAAAAAGTTGAAAACAGACTGAGCATGACATGACAAGATTTAGAAATTTCTGACAGCGGGAATGCCTCGCGTAGGGGTTGGACTTCCTATTGGTTTCGCCATGCAAAAACAGGCTATGCGTGTTATGTTATCCCCATTGAACTAGTGCTTGGAACTTCATATTGCTTTCGCTAGGTAAAAACGAGCTATGCATCAAAAAACGCTTACTACTGATGGCGGTCAGATCAAAGGATCAGAGTTGACGGCGGTCAGATTAAAGGATCAGAGTTGACGGCGGTCAGATCAAAGGATCAGAGTTGACGGCGGTCAGATCAAAGGATCAGAGTTGACGGCGGTCAGATTAAAGGATCAGAATAGCTGGCGGTCAGATCAAAGGATCAGAGTTGACGGCGGTCAGATCAAAGGATCAGAATAGCTGGCGGTCAGATCAAAGGATCAAGAGTTGATGGCGGTCAGATCAAAGGATCAAGAGTTGATGGCGGTCAGATCAAAGGATCAAGAGTTGATGGCGGTCAGATCAAAGGATCAGAATAGCTGGCGGTCAGATCAAAGGATCAAGAGTTGATGGCGGTCAGATCAAAGGATCAAGAGTTGATGGCGGTCAGATCAAAGGATCAAGAGTTGATGGCGGTCAGATCAAAGGATCAAGAGTTGATGGCGGTCAGATCAAAGGATCAAGAGTTGATGGCGGTCAGATCAAAGGATCAAGAGTTGATGGCGGTCAGATCAAAGGATCAAGAGTTGATGGCGGTTAGATCAAAGAATAAGAGTTGATGGCGGTTAGATCAAAGGATCAAGAGTTGATGGCGGTCAGATCAAAGGATCAAGAGTTGATGGCGGTCAGATCAAAGGATCAAGAGTTGATGGCGGTCAGATCAAAGGATCAAGAGTTGATGGCGGTTAGATCAAAGAATAAGAGTTGATGGCGGTTAGATCAAAGGATCAAGAGTTGATGGCGGTCAGATCAAAGGATCAAGAGTTGATGGCGGTTAGATCAAAGGATCAAGAGTTGATGGCGGTCAGATCAAAGGATCAAGGGTTGATGGCGGTCAGATCAAAGGATCAAGAGTTGATGGCGGTCAGATCAAAGGATCAGGCGGATACATAAAAAAGCAATAAATAAATAATATTTTGCTAAGCTTGAATCGCTGATTTTAATTGCAGCTTATAGAATGCAGATACATTTTTAATACACATTAACTACTTGTGCATGATAGACAAAATACGGTGCCTAAATTTATTTTAAACGTAAAAACAGTTTAAATTCATTAACCGCATGCACATAAATGAATACATGTAAGTGCATTACAACGAGTATAAAATATATTTAGAAATTTCGATAGGAAGTAAAAATATTGTCTTAAAATTTAATAAGCAAAAATGCAAGAGTTGGGAGCTGTTAAAAATGGAATTGCTGGTGCAAAAGATAAATACGAGCCAATTAACTGCAATCGAAATGCGGATAATAGGGCTGACTAAACAGCAGGCAGTTGGGTCAGCTACATTTAGATCAATAGCTGATTGAGCCATAGTCATTAGGGTCATAAACAGTTGCTTCATTAATTTTCATTGAGGTCATAGATAGCTGGTTCAAAGTCATTAGGGTCATAAGACAGCTGGTTCATGGTCATTAGGGTCATAAACAGCTGGTTCATAGTCGTTATGGTCATTGACAATTTGTTTCTTTGTTTCACGCAAGAACATGGATAAAAACTGTTGATAGCCATTGAGTTAGCAAACCAAAAAGTTGAAAACAGACTGAGCATGACATGACAAGATTTAGAAATTTCTGACAGCGGGAATGCCTCGCGTAGGGGTTGGACTTCCTATTGGTTTCGCCATGCAAAAACAGGCTATGCGTGTTATGTTATCCCCATTGAACTAGTGCTTGGAACTTCATATTGCTTTCGCTAGGTAAAAACGAGCTATGCATAAAAAAACGCTTACTACTGATGGCGGTCAGATCAAAGGATCAGAGTTGACGGCGGTCAGATTAAAGGATCAGAGTTGACGGCGGTCAGATCAAAGGATCAGAGTTGACGGCGGTCAGATCAAAGGATCAGAGTTGACGGCGGTCAGATTAAAGGATCAGAATAGCTGGCGGTCAGATCAAAGGATCAGAGTTGACGGCGGTCAGATCAAAGGATCAGAATAGCTGGCGGTCAGATCAAAGGATCAAGAGTTGATGGCGGTCAGATCAAAGGATCAAGAGTTGATGGCGGTCAGATCAAAGGATCAAGAGTTGATGGCGGTCAGATCAAAGGATCAGAATAGCTGGCGGTCAGATCAAAGGATCAAGAGTTGATGGCGGTCAGATCAAAGGATCAAGAGTTGATGGCGGTCAGATCAAAGGATCAAGAGTTGATGGCGGTCAGATCAAAGGATCAAGAGTTGATGGCGGTCAGATCAAAGGATCAAGAGTTGATGGCGGTCAGATCAAAGGATCAAGAGTTGATGGCGGTCAGATCAAAGGATCAAGAGTTGATGGCGGTTAGATCAAAGAATAAGAGTTGATGGCGGTTAGATCAAAGGATCAAGAGTTGATGGCGGTCAGATCAAAGGATCAAGAGTTGATGGCGGTCAGATCAAAGGATCAAGAGTTGATGGCGGTCAGATCAAAGGATCAAGAGTTGATGGCGGTTAGATCAAAGAATAAGAGTTGATGGCGGTTAGATCAAAGGATCAAGAGTTGATGGCGGTCAGATCAAAGGATCAAGAGTTGATGGCGGTTAGATCAAAGGATCAAGAGTTGATGGCGGTCAGATCAAAGGATCAAGGGTTGATGGCGGTCAGATCAAAGGATCAAGAGTTGATGGCGGTCAGATCAAAGGATCAGGCGGATACATAAAAAAGCAATAAATAAATAATATTTTGCTAAGCTTGAATCGCTGATTTTAATTGCAGCTTATAGAATGCAGATACATTTTTAATACACATTAACTACTTGTGCATGATAGACAAAATACGGTGCCTAAATTTATTTTAAACGTAAAAACAGTTTAAATTCATTAACCGCATGCACATAAATGAATACATGTAAGTGCATTACAACGAGTATAAAATATATTTAGAAATTTCGATAGGAAGTAAAAATATTGTCTTAAAATTTAATAAGCAAAAATGCAAGAGTTGGGAGCTGTTAAAAATGGAATTGCTGGTGCAAAAGATAAATACGAGCCAATTAACTGCAATCGAAATGCGGATAATAGGGCTGACTAAACAGCAGGCAGTTGGGTCAGCTACATTTAGATCAATAGCTGATTGAGCCATAGTCATTAGGGTCATAAACAGTTGCTTCATTAATTTTCATTGAGGTCATAGATAGCTGGTTCAAAGTCATTAGGGTCATAAGACAGCTGGTTCATGGTCATTAGGGTCATAAACAGCTGGTTCATAGTCGTTATGGTCATTGACAATTGGTTTGTAGTCATTAGGGTCATAAACAGTTGCTTCATTAATTTTTAATGAGGTCACAGATAGCTGGTTCAAAGTCATTAGGGTCATAAGACAGCTGGTTCATAGCCATTAGGGTAATAAGACAGCTGGTTTATAGTCATTAGGGTCATAGACGGTTGGTTCATGGTCATTAGAGTCATAGACAGCTGCTTCATAGTCATTAGGGTCATAGACAACTGCTTCATAGTCATTAGGGTCTTAGAAAGTTGGTTCATAGTAATTGAGGTCATAGATAGCTGGTTCGAAGTCATTAGGGTCATAGACAGCTGGTTCATAGTTATTATGGTCATAGACAGTTGGTTCATAGTCATTAGGGTCATAGTTGGTTCATAGTCATTAGGGTCATAAACAATTGGCTCGTAGTCATTAGGGTCATAGACAATTGGTTCGTAGTCATTAGGGTCATAAGACAGCTGGTTCATAGTCATTAGGGTCATAGACGGTTGGTTCATAGTCGTTATGGTCATAGACAATTGGTTCGTAGTCATTAGGGTCATAAACAGTTGATTCATTAATTTTCATTAAGGTCATAGACAATTGGTTAATTAATTGTCATCAACGTGAAAGTCGCAATCATCGGTCACAGGACATGACAGGTCATAGACAGTTGCATTACACAGGATAAGCATACAATATTAATAAAAACAGACGCAGAAGTCAAGCACACAGCCAGGCAGGTCAAAGCGTGCTCAACAGCAGATTCGCTGTAGTACGCAGCAGGGCCAAGTCGAAGTGCTCAGCCACGGACAGCAGAGTGCGCAGCTGCACCAGCATGTCCGGACCGTTCACTGTGCACCGGAACTTGCCGGCACACGGGCACAGCTTGGCAAGCGATCGGTCCATTACTGAGTTGCACTTTGAGCAGGTGAGGTCCTGCAGGCTGCTGTTCATGGCTAGCAGCTTGGCTACGTTTAATAGGCGGAGTTCCAGCATGCTTCTGCGGGTTCGCGGCAGTTTTTATCAGCAAATATTATTTACAGAGACTGGATCCCAAATACCCCAACAAAGACCGAATCCCAAAAAACCCCCCAACGCAGACTGAATCCCAAAATACCCCAACGCAGACCAAATCTCAAAAATCCCCAACACAGACCGGATCCCAAAAATCCCTTACCGCAGACCGAATCCCCAAAATACCTTAACACAGACGGAATCCCAAAAATACCCCAACACAGACCGAATCCCAAAAATACCCCAACGCAGACTGAATCCCAAAAATACCCCAACACAGACCGAATCCCAAAAATACCCCAACGCAGAGCGAATCCCAAAAATACCCCAACAAAGACCGAATCCCAAAAATACCCCAACGCAGACCGGATCCCAAAATACTCCAACACAGACCGGATCCCAAAAATACCCCAACGCAGAGCAAATCCCAAAAATACCCCAACAAAGACCGAATCCCAAAAATACCCCAACGCAGACCGGATCCCAAAATACTCCAACACAGACCGGAACCCAAAAATCCCCAATACAGGGCAAATCTCAAAAATCCCCAATACACGGCGAAACCCAAAAATCCCTTAACACAGACCGAATCCCAAAACTCTCCCAACACAGACTGAATCCGAGAACTCCCCAACTAAAACAAAGACCAAATCTCGAAAATCTCCCAACACAAACTGAATCCCAAAAATCCCAAAACAGACCGAATCCCAAAAATCCCAAAACAAAGACTGAATCCCAAAAATCCCCAAACACAGACTAAACCCCAAAACTACCTAAAACAAAGACTGAATCCCAAAAATCCCTAACAAAGACCCCCGACTCTCCAACGCACCTCTCGTATGGCGAGTCGCACCGCGGGCACAGCCAGGAGCCCTGGGCGCCGCGGCCCCTGCGCAGCGGGTCCCGGCACAGATCCAGATTGCGCACAAAGTCGCAGCGGTGGCAGGCCACCTCGGCCAGGGTCAGGCTGGCGCACGGGTTGGTCCAATCGCCGCGGCTGGAGAATTCGCCAACACCAGCCAATCGGAGCAGGGCGGCCTTGACTCGGTCGGCCTCCTCGGCCAGACAGTCGGCCAGGCTGAGCACCCGGCAGACAGATTTGGCGAATTCTAAGCCGCCATTGGCGCAGTCGGCGTCCGCCCGCCGGCCAGGCGGATTCGGCACGGCGATCAGCTTGGAGGCTGCGCCGCCGGCTGATTTGAATCGGCGCCTGAACGCGTCCACCTGGGCATGGAGATCAATAGTGCGCTCTTGTAGAGATCTGCATTTCAACTAGAGAATTCTAGTGCAAACGAGCTATTTACCGCACTCAGGTATACGATGTACGATGAGCTCGTTGGGGGATGCTTGCTGGCTGGGGGATGCTTGCTATCTGGGGATGCTTGCTATCTGGGGATGCTTGCTGTCTGGGGATGCTTGCTGTCTGGGGGGATGCTTGCTGTCTGGGGGATGCTTGCTATCTGGGGATGCTTGCTGTCTGGGGGATGCTTGCTGTCTGGGGGATGCTTGCTGTCTGGGGGGATGCTTGCTGTCTGGGGGATGCTTGCTATCTGGGGGATGCTTGCTGTCTGGGGGATGCTTGCTGTCTGGGGATGCTTGCTGTCTGGGGGATGCTTGCTGTCTGGGGGATGCTTGCTGTCTGGGGGATGCTTGCTGTCTGGGGGATGCTTGCTGTCTGGGGATGCTTAGTGTCTGGGGATGCTTGCTGTCTGGGGGATGCTTAGTGTCTGGGGGATGCTTGCTGTCTGGGGGATGCTTAGTGTCTGGGGGATGCTTAGTGTCTGGGGGATGCTTGCTGTCTGGGGGATGCTTAGTGTCTGGGGGATTGCTTGCTATATTACATCATTTCATTTTTTATTTGCTCCCCAACGGGGAGTTTAAATTGCTAGTATATACTATACTTGAAAAAAGTACAATAGGTAACTTTTAAAGTGCAATACGTTATTTTTTAAAAGTACAATACGCACTTTCAATCAAACATATTACGTAGCCTTTAGAAAGTACAATACAAGATGTACCAAGTGCCAATTCTGTCAAAATCAATTTTTACTTTACTAATTTCATAGAAGCAGTAAGTAGCTTGCGTGGTTATTACAGAAGATCTAGTCGAGGCATACTAACCTGCGCCATTAGGTCATGCGACAGGCTACCCTTCAGCAGGGTTAGAAGCGCTTCTTCGAGTCCTTTGCCGGCTGTTTTGCCTTCCTCGTACAGCAGAGTCTCCGTGGCCAATAACAGGCCGGTTAGCACAGTGTCGAAGGCGGGCTGCAAGCTGATTGGCAGGAATTCGCCCAGATTCCACTGGCACTCCATGCGGCGATGGCGCAGGCTGGGATGCTGGCTGGGACGGATCTCCGACTGCGGGCGGCAGTTGCACCAGCAGCAGAATATAATAAATGAACTGCAGACAGACAGACAGACAGACAGACAGACAGACAGACAGACAGACAGACAGACAGACAGACAGACAGACAGACAGACAGACAGATAGACAGACAGACCGACAGGCAGACAGACAGACAGACAGACAGACAGACAGACAGACAGACAGACCGACAGGCAGACAGACAGACAGACAGACAGACAGACAGACAGACAGACAGATAGACAGACAGACAGACAGACAGACAGACAGACAGATAGACAGACAGACCGACAGGCAGACAGACAGACAGACAGACAGACAGACAGACCGACAGGCAGACAGACAGACAGACAGACAGACCGACAGGCAGACAGACAGACAGACAGACAGACAGACAGACCGACAGGCAGACAGACAGACAGACAGACAGACAGACAGGCAGACAGACAGACAGACAAACAGTAAGACAGACAGACAGACAGACAGACAGACAGACAGACAGACAGACAGACAGACAGACAGACCGACAGGCAGACAGACAGACAGACAGACAGACAGACAGACCGACAGACAGACAGACAGACAGACAGACAGACAGACAGGCAGGCAGGCAAAGACAAACTTACAGCCGACCGATCCCGACGATCTTCAGCCTCCTCGGCCTCATCCTCGAGATCCTCCTCATCCTCGGGCGTCACCTCGTAGCGAATGCCGCAGAAATTGGCGGCATCAAGGAACAGCAGAGCAGAATAGACGCCGCTAACCTGAAGGTCGAGCGCCTGGAAGGCGTCCTTGGAGCAGAGGGTGCGGCAGACGTGCCTGGCATAGGCCAGACAGTCATCGGGATTCTGCTTGCCCGTGGCCAGTAAAATGTTGTAGAAGTCGGCGCGAATCACCTGTGATGGAAGTTTGTTTGTTTTGGCTGACGACGTGTACTTTTAGTCGGAAAATTTAGAGGTCTACTACTATTTAATGAATGCTTTCACGTAGCTTCATCTCACCTACTGTCTGCCCCAGCCTCCTCTAGCTCAGCTCACCTGCTGTCTGCCTGATCTTCATCAGTCCCCAGCTTCACATTGCTCAGCTCACCTGCCTCATCTTCATAAGTCCCCAGCTTCCCATTGCTCAGCTCACCTGCCTCATCTTCATAAGTCCCCAGCTTCACATTGCTCAGCTCACCTGCCTCATCTTCATCAGTCCCCAGCTTCACATTGCCCAGGTCACCCGCCTCATCTTCATAAGTCCCCAGCTTCACATTGCCCAGGTCACCTGCCTCATCTTCATAAGTCCCCAGCTTCCCATTGCTCAGCTCACCTGCCTCATCTTCATCAGTCCCCAGCTTCACATTGCTCAGCTCACCTGCCTCATCTTCATAAGTCCCCAGCTTCACATTGCTCAGCTCACCTGCCTCATCTTCATAAGTCCCCAGCTTCCCATTTCTCAGCTCACCTGCCTCATCTTCATCAGTCCCCAGCTTCCCGTTGCTCAGCTCACCTGCCTCATCTTCATAAGTCCCCAGCTTCCCATTTCTCAGCTCACCTGCCTCATCTTCATCAGTCCCCAGCTTTCCATTGCTCAGCTCACCTGCCTCATCTTCATCGGTCCCCAGCTTTCCATTGCTCAGCTCACCTGCCTCATCTTCTTCAGTCCCCATCTTCCCATTGCTCAACTCACCTGCCTCATCTTCAGTCCCCAGCTTCCCCTTGCTCAGCTCACCTGTCGTCTGTCTTATCTTCATCAGTACCCAGCTTCCCATTGCTCAGCTAACCTGCCTTATCTTCATCAGACTCCAGCTTCCCATTGCTCAGCTTACCTGCCTTATCTTCATCAGACTCCAGCTTCCCATTGCTCAGCTTACCTGCCTTATCTTCATCAGTCCCCAGCTTCCCATTGCTCAGCTTACCTGCCTTATCTTCATCAGTCCCCAGTTTCCCAGTGCTCAGCTCACCTGCTGTCTGCCTTATCTTCATCAGACCCCAGTTTCCCATTGCTCAACTCACCTGCCTCATCTTCTTCAGTCCCCAGCTTCCCGTTGCTCAGCTCACTTGCCTCATCTTTATCAGTCCCCAGCTTCCCATTGCTCAACTTACCTGCCTCATCTTCAGTCCCCAGCTTCCCATTGCTCAAGTCACCTGCCTCATCTTCAGTCCCCAGCTTCCCGTTGCTCAGCTCACTTGCTGTCTGTCTCATACTCTTATCTTCATAAATTCCCAGTCTTCTTTAATATCCTAATAAAGCAAAGATAATTTTCCCAACCAGCCATCCCTCACCTGACCCCCGCCAAGCGTTCTCAACTCCGCAAGCAGGTGAATCTGAAGCTTCCTCATCAGCCGCTGCAGCGTTCTCAACAATGCCGGATCGTGAAATCGCGACTGCGGACTGCGAAACCAGCGCTGCAGATGCACCAGCAGATTGTCGGCACACCTGTGCGAATGCTGAGTAACGTCGCGTATCCAAGCCAGAGCCAGGCTTCGAATAGTTCGAAACGCTGTTGAGCAGGCGGCAGTTTCGTCGTATTGAGATAGGCTGGATCCCGCAGCCTCCGACATCATCTCTTCCACGCCCTAATGGGATGAATTTAAACGAGAGGTGTGAATCGTGACCATAAACTATGACTCTAGATATTGTGACCAAGCTGTGACTCTACAGATTGAGACCGTGACCTGTGTTATTGTGAATTGTGATTGTGAACTGTGGCGTGAGCTTGTGACAGCCATAGCTTGCGAGTAGAGATTGAGAACGAGAAGTGCGCGATGTACGAGAACCATGGATGTGGTGAACTGTGACTGTAGAGATAGTGACCGTGACAGACATAAGATGTGATCGAGGCCTGTGATTACAGATCGTGACCGTGATCTGTGACTGTAGAGATAGTGACCGTGACAGACATAAGATGTGATCGAGGCCTGTGATTACAGATCGTGACCGTGATCTGTGACTGTAGAGATAGTGACCGTGACAGACATAAGATGTGATCGAGGCCTGTGATTACAGATCGTGACCGTGATCTGTGACTGTAGAGATAGTGACCGTGACAGACAAGATGTGATCGAGGCCTGTGATTACAGATCGTGACCGTGATCTGTGACTGTAGAGATAGTGACCGTGACAGACATAAGATGTGATCGAGGCCTGTGATTACAGATCGTGACCGTGATCTGTGACTCTACAGATCGTGAAGTTAGACAAAATAGTGAACGCAAATTGTGGCTATTAATAGAGGCTGGGTCTGTCACACCTGCACAGGCAGAATCTCGTAGGTCTGAGCGCCGCCCTCCATCTCGTGAATTCTGGCGCACTGCAGCAGAGCGCAGACTGCTAAACTGCTAACGTCGATATGCGCACAATAGGCCGGATAGAATCCGGGTCGAACAGTTTCGAATGGTTCGATTTCGCAAGTTAAATCGAGATCGAGTCGAAGATCGTCCGATTCGAAGCCACCTAAATCGGGCGATTCGGAGTCTGAGCACCACAGCAGGTGGTTCTGCTTGAGCAGTGTTCGGCCGAGGAATACGTCGATGCCTAGAATGGCGGATTCGTTAGCGTTGATTGGCAGGTTTCCGATTGGCACCTGCGAGATTAGGGGTGATGTGGGGGCTTGTAAAAGTACACAATTGATAATTAAGAAAAACTCTGCGCTTCACGTAAGAGCTGGATAAGAAAGCTGTGCTCAAATGCATGTGATGAAGTTGTGCTCAAATGTGATGAAGCTGTGCTCAAGTGTGATAAAGCTTTGCTCAAATGTGATGAAGCTGTGTTTAAGTATGAAGAAGCTGTGCTTAAGTGTGATAAAGCTGTGCTCAAGTGTGATAAAGCCGTGCTCAAGTGTGATAAAGCCGTGCTCAAATGTCATGATGAAGCTGTGCTCAAGTGTGATAAAGCCGTGTTCAAGTGTGATAAAGCCGTGCTCAAATGTCATGATGAAGCTGTGCTCAAGTGTGATAAAGCTGTGCTCAAATGTGATGAAGCTGTGCTCAAGTGTGATAAAGCTTTGCTCAAATGTGATGAAGCTGTGTTCAAGTATGAAGAAGCTGTACTTAAGTGTGATAAAGCTGTGCTCAAGTGTGATAAAGCCGTGCTCAAATGTCATGATGAAGCTGTGCTCAAGTGTGATAAAGCCGTGTTCAAGTGTGATAAAGCCGTGCTCAAATGTCATGATGAAGCTGTGCTCAAGTGTGATAAAGCCGTGCTCAAGTGTGATAAAGCCGTGCTCAAGTGTGATAAAGCCGTGCTCAAGTGTGATAAAGCCGTGCTCAAATGTCATGATGAAGCTGTGCTCAAGTGTGATAAAGCCGTGTTCAAGTGTGATAAAGCCGTGCTCAAATGTCATGATGAAGCTGTGCTCAAGTGTGATAAAGCCGTGCTCAAGTGTGATAAAGCTTTGCTCAAATGTGATGAAGCTGTGTTCAAGTATGATGAAGCTGTGCTCAAGTGTGATAAAGCCGTGCTCAAGTGTGATAAAGCCGTGCTCAAATGTCATGATGAAGCTGTGCTTAAGTGTGATAAAGCTGTGCTCAAATGTGATGAAGCTGAGCTTAAATACGGTGAAGCTGAGACAGATAAAGTACTGTTTAACTCACCTGATGATACCTAGCCACCGACAGCTGCTTAGCATAAGCCACGCAGCTATCCAAATAGTGGCCAATCATCCTAGCCGCTCCCAGCCTCTGCCAGTCTAGGCCCAGTCCGTAAGTCTCCTCGGCAGAATCTGGCTGATGCCCGCTATTAAACAGCAGCTGGTGAAGCGGCGGGACTGGCACCAGCGGATAGTCTTGCAGGCTGTGAAATCTTCTAGTCAATTCCGACAATGGAGTCGACGAATCGACGGTCATGATAGTGGGAGTTCGGCGTTCGGTCTTGTTCGAGGACAGGCACTTGTCTATGGCCTTGACTATGCCGTCTATGTTCTGTTCTGACTGTTGGCGAATTGGAATATTGGGAATCGATATATTAGGAAGTTGAATATTGTGGATTAGAGTACCTTAAAATAGATATCCCAAACTGGTGATCGTATATTGGGGATAAATCAATCAAGATATCCTAATTTGGGAATCGAATATTGGGGATAAATCAATCAAGATGTATATAATTGGAAATATAATATTGGGAATAAGTCAATAAGAAAATCATAATTAGGAATCGAATATTGGGGATAAATCAATAAGACAATCATAATTAGGAATCGAATATTAGGATAAATTAATCAAGATATCCTAAATTGGGGAAGCGAATATTGGGGATCAACCAATCAAGACATCCATAATTTGGAAATCGAATATTGGGGATAAATCAATCAAGATATCCTAATTTGGGAATCGAATATTGGGGATAAATCAATCAAGATGTATATAATTGGAAATATAATATTGGGAATAAGTCAATAAGAAAATCATAATTTGGAAATCGAATATTGGGGATAAATCAATCAAGATATCCTAATTTGGGAATCGAATATTGGGGATAAATCAATCAAGATGTATATAATTGGAAATATAATATTAGGAATAAGTCAATAAGAAAATCATAATTAGGAATCGAATATTGGGGATAAATCAATAAGACAATCATAATTAGGAATAGAATATTGGGGATAAATCAATAAGACAATCATAATTAGGAATCGAATATTGGGGATAAATCAATAAGACAATCATAATTAGGAATAGAATATTGGGGATAAATCAATAAGACAATCATAATTAGGAATCGAATATTAGGATAAATTAATCAAGATATCCTAAATTGGGGAAGCGAATATTGGGGATCAACCAATCAAGACATCCATAATTTGGAAATCGAATATTCGGGATAAAGATTTCCCAAACTGGGAATTAAGCCGCAGAGGAAACAAACCTTCACATCGAAGCTAAACGTCTCGGGCGGCATGAATCCATCGATCAGCTGATCGCCCAGCGCCTCTCGCATGGCAGCCTCGCGCCGGCGCCACTCAGCCGCGTAGCCAGTTGCCAAGCCGGGCCAATCGGAGGCCAGACGGCCGCCAGACTGAGCCATGATGAACACGTGACAGCGCGGCTGGTTGCCAGGCGTGAATATCGCCCAGATTTGCAACCGGCCGCTAGTATGATGATAGAAATGCGACAGCTTCAAGCCTCTGGAACTGGCCAGATAGGGACTTTGAGAGGCCGAACGAAGCCAAAGGCTGTCTAGAGGAAACGTGTCAGTGTCCCGGCCGCTGGCAACCAGGCGGCGGGCCCAATCTCTGTCGACAACGCACAGACAGCCAAGGCGTAGTACAGCTCGAAACCAGAGCGAGGTGCTGAGTTCGAACACGCCGAGGACGTCATTGGTCATTAGTTGAGCTCGGATTGAGTCCTGATTTTTGCGATAGACGGACTCGGGCATTCTGTACTCGTACAGGTGGTGCGCAACTCGATTGCGCGGCAGAGTACGGCTAACACGCCGGTACTGATGCTCGGCGTCGGCTGGACAGTCAGTCTTGGCGGTCAGGTGGTTCACGTAGAATATGCGAGGCACCTGACAGACATGCAGGAATTGATAGGCTGTATGACGATTCAGTTCGCTTTTTCGGGTTTTCTAACGTACTGCAAAAATCACTTTATGAGGTTCTCTACACTTTATTTATACGAGGCTCTTCAACGACAAACCACTTCGTGAGGCTCTCTACTATCTCGGGTTACAATGAGGCTATCTACTACCTAAAATCACTATATGAGGCTCTCAGTCTACTATATCAAATCACTATATGAGGCTCTCAGTCTCTACTATATCAAATTACTATATGAGGCTCTCAGTCTCTACTATCTCAAATCACAATATGAGGCTCTCTAATATCTCAAATCACAATATGAGGCTCTCTAATATCTCAAATCACAATATGAGGCTCTCTAATATCTCAAATCACAATATGAGGCTCTCTAATATCTCAAATCACAATGTGAGGCTCTCTAATATCTCAAATCACAATATGAGGCTCTCTAATATCTCAAAATCACAATATGAGGCTCTCTAATATCTCAAATCGCTATATGACGCTCTCTACTACCTCAAATCACAATATGAGGCTCTCTAATATCTCAAATCACTATATGAGGCTCTCTAATATCTCAAATCGCTGGGAGTACGAGATCTGCTAGCAGGAAATCTGCTAGCCGAAGTTTGCTAGCGAGAAATTTGCTTGCCGAAATCTGCTAGCCGAAGTTTGCTAGCCGAAATGTGCTAGCCGAAGTTTGCTAGCCGAAATGTGCTAGCCGAAATTTGCTAGCCGAAGTTTGCTAGCCGAAATGTGCTAGCCGAAATGTGCTAGCCGAAATGTGCAAGCCGAAATGTGCTAGCCGAAATGTGCTAGCCGAAATGTGCTAGCCGAAATGTGCTAGACTAAATCTGCTAGCCGAAGTTTGCTAGCCGAAATGTGCTAGCCGAAGTTTGCTAGCCGAAATGTGCTAGCCGAAGTTTGCTAGCCGAAATGTGCTAGCCGAAATGTGCTAGCCGAAATGTGCTAGCCGAAATGTGCTAGCCGAAATGTGCTAGACTAAATCTGCTAGCCGAAGTTTGCTAGCCGAAATGTGCTAGCCGAAGTTTGCTAGCCGAAATGTGCTAGCCGAAGTTTGCTAGCCGAAATCCGCTAGCCGAAATCTGCTAGCCGAAATCTGCTAGCCGAAGTTTGCTAGCAGGAATTTGCTAGCGAGGATTTTGCTAGCCGAAATCTGCTAGCAGGAATTTTGCTAGCTGCCTTGCTCTCGTAGCTGTTGCATGTTATTTGCTGTGTTTTGATTCCGATTTGAGCTGCTTTGATTTGTACGAATAAATATATAACTTATATACCATATACTGCCACTACCAGCCATTAAGACTGAAAGTTGTGTGTATAGATAAGTTTAAATTTAACTACCTGAACTACAGCTGCCTGAGCTACCTGAACTACGGCCTTACAGCTGATAATGCTAAAACATTATCAAATGTCTACGAGTAAAAAAGGACAAAAAATTATAAATGATTTTGACGATTTCCAAGTGCAGTTTTAGCATATACAGTACTTTAGCATACAGTAACACACATGTTGGTGTACAGTATCTATAGCTAGATACATGTATGTCCAAGGTACAATTTACTATAGCTATATGTATTGTTAATGTATAGATATTTTCCATCGCTTACGGCACTGTGTACAAGCAAAAACTCTATGCTGGTGTGGCCCACAAGCTCTTACCCTGTGATCATGGATGTAATATATTTACTTTATTCAATAGTGTTTATTAGCTCGGAGTCGATTATTGTATCACTTTCACTTGACAATCAAGCTGCATGCTCTCGCGGCTTACTTTGCCTTCTTTCGTTCTTTTTTATTTATTCTTTAGCGCTGCCTACACTCATTACAACTCTATGGGTTTGGCGAAAGACAGCATACCGACGCACACACAAGCCGATGCTAACAATATATTATATATTGCAATTTGAAGATCACTGCTAATAAGCACGATAAAGAGAGTCATTAGAGCGAAAAACGCAAATTTATTTGTCCTGCATGATAAGTCTTGCAAAGTTTCTTGCGAAATTGGACAAGAAAAAATGTCTCTAGCAAATTACAACTTCGTAAATTGCTGTTCGCCGGTTTTGGTTAGATTATCGCTAGCAGATTTCGGCTAGCAAAATCCTCGCTAGCAAAATTCCTGCTAGCAAACTTCGGCTAGCAAACTTCGGCTAGCAGATTTCGGCTAGCACATTTCGGCTAGCACATTTCGGATGGCAAACTTCGGCTAGCAGATTTCGGCAAGCACATTTCGGCTAGCACATTTCGGCTGGCAAACTTCGGCTAGCAGATTTCGGCAAGCACATTTCGGCTAGCACATTTCGGCTAGCACATTTCGGCTAGCACATTTCGGCTAGCAAACTTCGGCTAGCACATTTCGGCTAGCAAACTTCGGCTAGCACATTTCGGCTGGCAAACTTCGGCTAGCACATTTCGGCTAGCACATTTCGGCAAGCACATTTCGGCAAGCACATTTCGGCTAGCACATTTCGGCTAGCAAACTTCGGCTAGCACATTTCGGTTAGCACATTTCGGCTAGCACATTTCGGCTGGCAAACTTCGGCTAGCACATTTCGGCTAGCACATTTCGGCTAGCACATTTCGGCTGGCAAACTTCGGCTAGCACATTTCGGCTAGCACATTTCGGCTAGCACATTTCGGCTGGCAAACTTCGGCTAGCACATTTCGGCTAGCAAACTTCGGCTAGCACATTTCGGCTAGCACATTTCGGCTAGCACATTTCGGCTAGCAAACTTCGGCTAGCACATTTCGGCTAGCACATTTCGGCTGGCAAACTTCGGCTAGCACATTTCGGCTAGCACATTTCGGCAAGCACATTTCGGCTGGCAAATTTCTCGCTAGCAAACTTCGGCTAGCACATTTCCTGCTAGCAAATTTCATAGACCCCAAATCGCTATATGAGGCTCTCTACTACCTCAAATCACAATATGAGGCTCTCTACTACCTCAAATCACAATATGAGGCTCTCTAATATCTCAAATCACTATATGAGGCTTTGCCTAACTTAAATCACTATATGAGGCTCTCTACCATCCCACATCACGATATATGAGGCTCTCTACTATCTACTGCTTTAGTGAATTTTCTGAACACACCTGCACCTTGACGCATCTTAACTCTTGATCGACAACAATCCACATTCGAAACAGGCCCGGCTCGCCCGTCTCCCCGGCCAGCTGTACAATCTCCCAGGGCCGGTCGAGCAGAGCTCGTTGATTCCTTCGAATAAAAGCGGACATACCGCCGACTCCGCTACTGGCGCCAATCCCAACAGACTGCAGCGGCAACGGCGCCAGAATATTCGTAGTCGATAAGGACTCGCCGGCGGTAGAATCGGCGGAATCCCCGGCTGTGCGCGCTCGTTTACTGGCGCCACCGCCGGCGTTGCAGGCGCGCTGTTGAGCGCGCTGATGGCGCCATTTGCGCTTGTGAAATCGAAGCCAATCAGCAAAGCCTTTGCTGCTGTCACGCCGCAGACGGGGCGGCTCGCCAAGGGCTTCGAACCAGGGCTTGTCCAGGTCTGTCACCGCCGAGCTTGCAGCAGGTCCTGGCGTCCTTGACAACGCATTGACAACAGGTGGCTTATTAGTGGCACCGATTGCGTCCTGGTTAGGGTTTGAAAAAGTGCGGGCGCATTTAATACTTGAAGCCTGAAACTCTTGAAAATTTCTACTTGTATAAACTACAATTAGGCATTAAATTAAAGGTTAATCCTAGGCTTGATAGAACCCCTCAAACTAATCTCAGAGTCCCTGATCAAAATATCTGATCTCTTATCCTAATTTCGGAATCTCGAATCCCAGTGTCCAAATCCCCAATCGTAATCTCAAAATCTTAAACCCCTATTCGAGAATCTCTGATACTAATCTCAGAATCTCTAATTCTAATCTGAGAATCTCTAATCCCAATATGAGAATCTTTAATCCTAATCTGAGAATCTCTAATCCTAATCTGAGAATCTCTAATCCTAATCTGAGAATCTCTAATCCCAATATGAGAATCTTTAATCCTAATCTGAGAATCTCTAATCCCAATATGAGAATCTTTAATCCTAATCTGAGAATCTCTAATCCTAATCTGAGAATCTCTAATCCCAATATCAGAATCTCTAATCCTAATCTGAGAATCTCTAATCCCAATATGAGAATCTTTAATCCTAATCTGAGAATCTCTAATCCTAATCTGAGAATCTCTAATCTTAATATGAGAATCTTTAATCCTAATCTGAGAATCTCTAATCCTAATCTGAGAATCTCTAATCCCAATATGAGAATCTTTAACCCTAATCTGAAAATCTCTAATCCTAATCTGAGAATCTCTAATCCCAATATCAGAATCTCTAATCCTAATATGAGAATCTCTAATCCCAATATGAGAATCTTTAATCCTAATCTGAGAGTCTCTAATCCTAATCTGAGAATCTCTAATCCCAATATGAGAATCTTTAACCCTAATCTGAAAATCTCTAATCCTAATCTGAGAATCTCTAATCCCAATATCAGAATCTTTAATCCTAATCTGAGAATCTCTAATCCCAATATGAGAATCTTTAATCCTAATCTGAGAATCTCTAATCCCAATATGAGAATCTCTAATCCCAATATGAGAATCTCTAATCCTAATCTGAGAATCTCTAATCCTAATCTGAGAATCTCTAATCCCAATATGAGAATCTTTAATCCTAATCTGAGAATCTCTAATCCCAATATGAGAATCTTTAATCCTAATCTGAGAATCTCTAATCCTAATCTGAGAATCTCTAATCCCAATATGAGAATCTCTAATCCTAATCTGAGAATCTCTAATCCCAATATGAGAATCTTTAATCCTAATCTGAGAATCTCTAATCCTAATCTGAGAATCTCTAATCCCAATAATAAAATCCTTGATTCTAATCCTATGCTCCTTAATCCCAACCAGAATCTCAAGTCCCAATCTCAGGGTATACGAAAATCTCTATCCAAAACTCACCTGGCTCCCAGCTTCAGCCGCCTCAGCATCCTCGCCGTCCCGATCCTCCATCAAAACTGAATCTCCAGCGTCGTCCTGCTCATTTGTCGAATTAATTCGAACCCGTTTACGCGACCCAGTCGGGCCAGCGGCGTCTTCAACGTCGACAACATCTGGCGTCAGTCTAGGCTTAGCAGAGGCCTTGCTAAACATATCGGAAATTCTACGCTGCTTGAATACGTCGGTCTTCTCTAATAGCTTCTTCCTTAGCCAATCGGGATGCGGCACGCGGGGCACGGGATTGGCTACGTGCTGCAGAGCGGCCGGAATGGTGATGATCTTCTGCACGGCGCTGCTCAACCGTTCGATATAATAGTCCCAGTCTAGAATGGACCGAATGTCCAGATCCTGTAGGCCGGGCGATTTCAGCCAGCGGCGCAGGAAATGACGCTTAACGGAGGGCTCGGCCTGGCAAAGTTTCAATATTTATAATATAGTAAATTATATTATTGATCGTGTCTGTGCTGCACTACTGATAAAATTAGTTACGAAATTTTGAACAATTCAGGACAATCACTTGTGGATTGTCGAAAAAAACTCGAGGATGGAATCGCTCAGTTGACCAATAACCCACGAACACGGGGAATTGCTCAAATGATTAATGACTCACTTGGATGGCTTATTACTTGTCAGAGAACAGACTCATATGGAGTGACTCAGAAGAACAAGGACTCATATGGAAAGATTCCGATGGACAACAAAGACCAATGGAATGACTGCGATGGACAACGACTCATATGTAATGACTCCGTTGAACAAAGACTCATATGTAATGACTCCGTTGAACAAATACTCATAGGGAATGACTCCGTTGAACAAAGACTCATAGGGAATGACTCCGTTGAACAAAGACTCATATGGAATGACTTTGTTGAACAAAGACTCATAGGCAATGACTCCGTTGAACAAAGACTCATATAGAATGACTGTTGAACAAAGACTCATATGGAATGAGTCCGATGGACAACAAAGACTTATCGAATGACTCCCATGGACAACAAAGACTCATGGGGAATGACTCTGATGAACAAAGACTCATATGGAATGACTGTTGAACAAAGACTCATATAGAATGACTGTTGAACCAAGACTCATATGGAATGACTCCGTTGAACAAAGACTCATATGGAATGACTGTTGAACAAAGACTCATATGGAATGACTGTTGAACAAAGACTCATATGGAATGACTGTTGAACAAAGACTCATGGAATGAGTCCGATGGACAACAAAGACTTATCGAATGACTCCCATGGACAACAAAGACTCATGGGGAATGACTCTGATGAACAAAGACTCATATGGAATGAGTCCGATGGACAACAAAGACTATGGGGAAATGTCTCCAATAAAAGCTAGGCGTGGAACTACAAACTACACTACTAATAAAAGTAAGAAGGCAAAAGGAAAAGAAATTATCTACCTGGAAAATCGCCAACGGCACGGCCCGTTCGGTGACTGGAGCGCCTTCGGGCCGCTTGGAGATGACAAAGCGGCAAGCCAGACCGGCATCCTTGACCATCTGCTCGCCGAGAAACTCGGCTAATCTCTTAGCCGTACTAATACTAGTACTCTTCTGTCCCCATAGTCTTCCAATCGTTTAGACATGCTTCGATTTTCGGCAATCAGCTCGAATAGTTCGGTGTCTGGCATACTCTCGGCTTTGGAGAACAGCACGTCTAGCCAATAGTCGGCCACCTTGGCCACGGCGGCGTAGCACTCGGCCAAGCTGTCGCCTTTCAGGAAGGCTTCGAATACAGACGATTGAAAGATCTTAATTAGCTGCAATTCGCCGTTGCGTTTCACTTCGAAGCCTTTCAATTCGGCTAGGGAGCCGTCGAAATTGAATACTGCATAGCGTTTCTTCAGCTTCTTGCCCTCCTCCTTGGAAGCCGGCAGCACCATGGCTAGGTAGGGCCCGTCAACCTCGAAGAAGATACTATTCTCCGATCGAACTCGATATTCGATAGTCGAACCGTCTGTAGCAACTAATTCGTGATACTGATCGTTAGTGAAGTGCTGCTGAACCATAGCGTTGAGCATTGCGCCCGGATAGGAGATGTTCAACTTTGGCTTCTTGGCATTGCTAGTTCGGACAGTGAAATTCTCTGGGAAGCTGGCCGGCAACACGCACCAGATGCCGTCCGTGTCCAGCTCCAGTGGCCGGCCGATCTGCTCCACAATTTCGCGAGCCTGCGAATAGAGGAGATTGGTTGGGCATTTATAATCTGGGGATTGGGATTCTTAGATGGGGGAATTGGGATTCTTGGATGGGGGAATCGGGATTCTTGGATAGGGGAATTGGGGTTTTTGAATTGGGGAATTGGGACTCTTAGATTGGGGAATTGGGATTCTTGGATAGGGGAATTGGATTCTTAGATGGGGGAATTGGGGTTTTGAATTGGGACTCTTAGATTGGGGAATTGGGATTCTTGGATGGGGAATTGGGATTCTTGGATGGCGGAATCGGGATTCTTGGATGGGGGAATTGGGGTTTTTGAATTGGGGAATTGGGACTCTTAGATTGGGGAATTAGGATTCTTGGATTGGGGAATTGGGATTCTTGGATTGGGGAATTGGGATTCTTGGATTGGGGAATTGAGATTCTTGAATTGGGGAATTGGGATTCTTAGATGGGGGAATTGGGGTTTTTGAATTGGGATTCTTAGATGGGGGAATTAGGATTCTTGGATGGGGGAATTGGGATTCTTAGATGAGGGAATTAGGATTCTTGGATGGGGGAATTAGGATTCTTGGATCGGGGAATTGGGATTTTTGGATGGGGGAATTCGGATTCTTGGATTGGGGATTGAGATTCTTAGATTGGGGAATTGGGATTCTTAGATGGGGGAATTAGGATTCTTGGATGGGGGAATTGGGATTCTTGGATCGGGGAATTGGGATTCTTGGATGGGGGAATTGGGATTCTTGGATTGGGGAATTGGGGTTTTTGAATTGGGGAATTGGGACTCTTAGATTGGGGAATTGGGATTCTTGGATTGGGGAATTGGGATTCTTGAATTGGGGAATTGGGATTCTTGGATTGGGGAATTGGGATTCTTGGATTGGGGAATTGGGATTCTTAGATTGGGGAATTAGGATTATTGGATTGGGGGGGTGTTCGATTCTTGGATTTGGACTCAGTTTTACTGATGTAGGGAATTAGGAATCTTATTTAGTGAGCCCTCAGAAGTGACTTAATAATAAAAATCCGCAAACCTTAGTAATAATATTAGCTCCAGTGTGGCACACTATGCCGGCCATTTCCATGCTGTACCAGCGGGCGCCCTTACGCATCACGTAGCCATAGAAAGAATTCAGAATGCACTTGTGAGCCAGTTGCAGCGAGTCGTACAGCACTAGCATACCGTTGCAGCGTTTCACCTCGCCGGCGTCGCCCTTAGCAACCGCTTTATCTAAATTGTTCTTCCACACCTTGCACAGATCTTTGAATTTGTAGCGGCGATCACGGAATGCGCGAACCGTGTCGACGTAAAACGAGTTCTCGCGCTGGCAAATGGTGGCCGTGCGCTGCTCGAGTCTGCGATTTTGATCAATTCGTTGTGAATGTCAAGTGACTTGAGCAGTTGTGCAACTTTTTACAATGATCAAATTAGTCATCGTCACTTGATATGAAGATGGGTGACACCCAATCTGAAGGTGAGAGTGACACCCAATCTGAAGGTGAGAGTGACACCCAATCTGAAGGTGAGAGTGACACCCAATCTGAAGGTGAGAGTGACACCCAATCTGAAGGTGAGAGTGACACCCAATCTGAAGGTGAGAGTGACACTTAATCTGAAGGTAAGAGTGACACCCAATCTGAAGGTGAGAGTGACACTTAATCTGAAGGTGAGAGTGTCACCCAATCTGAAGGTGAGAGTGACACCCAATCTGAAAGTGAGAGTGACACCCAATCTGAAGGTGAGAGTGACACCCAATCTGAAGGTGAGAGTGACACCCAATCTGAAGGTGAGAGTGACACTTAATCTGAAGGTGAGAGTGTCACCCAATCTGAAGGTAAGAGTGACACCCAATCTGAAAGTGAGAGTGACACCCAATCTGAAGGTGAGAGTGACACCCAATCTGAAGGTGAGAGTGACACCCAATCTGAAGGTGAGAGTGACACCCAATCTGAAGGTGAGAGTGACACCCAATCTGAAGGTTAGAGTGACACCCAATCTGAAGGTGGGAGTGACACCCAATCTGAAGGTTAGAGTGACACCCAATCTGAAGGTGAGAGTGACACCTAACCTGAAGGTGAGAGTGACACCTAACCTGTAGTAAGAGTGACACCCAATCTGAAGGTGAGAGTGACACCCAATCTGAAGGTGAGAGTGTCACCCAATCTGAAGGTAAGAGTGACACCCAATCTGAAAGTGAGAGTGACACCCAATCTGAAGGTGAGAGTGACACCCAATATGAAGGTGAGAGTGACACCCAATCTGAAGGTGAGAGTGACACTTAATCTGAAGGTGAGAGTGACACCCAATCTGAAGGTGAGAGTGACACCCAATCTGAAGGTGAGAGTGACACTTAATCTGAAGGTGAGAGTGACACCCAATCTGAAGGTAAAAGTGACACCCAATCTGAAGGTGAGAGTGTCACCCAATCTGAAGGTAAGAGTGACACCCAATCTGAAAGTGAGAGTGACACCCAATCTGAAGGTGAGAGTGACACCCAATCTGAAGGTGAGAGTGACACCCAATCTGAAGGTGAGAGTGACACTTAATCTGAAGGTGAGAGTGTCACCCAATCTGAAGGTAAGAGTGACACCCAATCTGAAAGTGAGAGTGACACCCAATCTGAAGGTGAGAGTGACACCCAATCTGAAGGTGAGAGTGACACCCAATCTGAAGGTGAGAGTGACACCCAATCTGAAGGTGAGAGTGACACCCAATCTGAAGGTGAGAGTGACACTTAATCTGAAGGTGAGAGTGTCACCCAATCTGAAGGTAAGAGTGACACCCAATCTGAAAGTGAGAGTGACACCCAATCTGAAGGTGAGAGTGACACCCAATCTGAAGGTGAGAGTGACACTTAATCTGAAGGTGAGAGTGTCACCCAATCTGAAGGTAAGAGTGACACCCAATCTGAAAGTGAGAGTGACACCCAATCTGAAGGTGAGAGTGACACCCAATCTGAAGGTGAGAGTGACACCCAATCTGAAGGTGAGAGTGACACCCAATCTGAAGGTGAGAGTGACACCCAATCTGAAGGTGAGAATGACACCCAATCTGAAGGTGAGAGTGACACCCAATCTGAAGGTGAGAGTGACACCCAATCTGAAGGTGAGAATGACACCCAATCTGAAGGTGAGAGTGACACCCAATCTGAAGGTGAGAGTGACACCCAATCTGAAGGTGAGAGTGACACCCAATCTGAAGGTGAGAGTGACACCCAATCTGAAGGTGAGAATGACACCCAATCTGAAGGTGAGAGTGACACCCAATCTGAAGGTGAGAGTGACACCCAATCTGAAGGTGAGAGTGACACCCAATCTGAAGGTGAGAGTGACACCCAATCTGAATCGAACCCTGACCTCTTGCCCAAAATAATAATGAATAAAACACAGGAACACCAGCTAACTAACCTAGTCACGTGAACTTTCTTATATGCCCGACGACAAAAATCAGTCAATCGTTTCTTTTCCACAGCGGCTTTCTCTTCTTTAGACAGCTGATAGAATGCCCGAGTAGCGCCCGGACCAGAAGATTGCTGCTGCTGCTTTTGCTGATCCGACTGATGCTTGTTCAACTGTTGGAATCGGCCTTTGAATTTGTCGTTTGCAAAACTGCCACTAGGAGCAGCAGCGGGAGGAAATCTTTCCTGCTCTAATTGGGCTTGAATCCGATGATATTCGCTACGATTGGCTGGCATAATTTCGCCGCGCCAACTCCAGATCATAGTGCGCTGGCAGCGTTCTCCTGGCCGATTGAAATCGCAGGCTGCGCACACGGTAGAGTTCACTATAGCGCTAGGCTGCAGCCGGTTAGTGAGGATAATATTAGGATACATTGCGCCAACGTCTAGATGATAGATAATTGGCTTTTCAACACGAATTGGATTATCGCGCAGGTCGGCTAGTTTAGCTTTGATGTCCGAGCAAACGTCGGCAAAGTTCAAACAGTCGGACAGCGGTACGCCGGCTTCGGTTTCGACCGCGTGGCGCATGGTGTCTTCAACTGAGTGGATCAGGTCCTGCGATTTGTCAATGGCATGTAATCTAATCGTCACGCATGTACACTGTCTGTGCCTTGGGGTTGGCCCTCACGGCTGTGAATCCCACGACAACCTTCCAGTTAATCTATAGGGCGGTAAACTACAAAGGAATCACTGTAAGGCGGTAAACTACAAAGGAATCACCGTAAGGCGGTAAACTACAAAGGAATCACCGTAAGGCGGTCAACTACAAAGGAATCAATCTATATGGTGGCAAACTACAAAGGCTGATCAAAGGCGTCAAACTACTAATAAGTCAATCTATAAGGCGGTAAACTACTAAGAAATTAAACTATAAGGCGGTAAACTAATAAATCAATCTATAAGGCGGCAAACCACTAAGAAATCAAAATATAAGGCGGTAAACTACAAAGGAATCACTGTAAGGCGGTCAACTACAAAGGAATCAATCTATATGGTGGCAAACTACAAAGGCTGATCAAAGGCGTCAAACTACTAATAAATCAATCTATAAGGCGGTAAACTACTAATAAATCAAACTATAAGGCGGCAAACTACAAAGGAATCAATCAAAGGCGGAAAACTACAAAGGAATCAATCAAAGGCGGAAAACTACAAAGGCGGCAAACTACAAAGGAATCAATCAAAGGCGGCAAACTACAAAGGCGGAAAACTACAAAGGAATCAATCAAAGGCGGCAAACTACCAAGGAATAAACGATCTAAGCTAAAAAAACGAATCAGAATCGAAATCTTTCATAAAAATGGCAAATTAATCACCTGAAAGGCTTCCGGCACCATTTTGAATTTGCAGGGCAGATTAGCCCGAAACACGCCGGATTCCAATGCTTCCACGTGACCGCCAACGTAAGTCTCCTGATCTAGCACGTGACCATCCGGTGTAAGCTTATTTAACTGAGCCTCCTGTTTATTAGGATAAACAATATTAGCGTGATACGCCTCGACCATGAGTAGAGCTTCGCAAAGCGTACCGGAACCTTTTCTAAGCACTTCGTCAGGTTCCATTGGTATAATAGTGCACAGGGCGAAAATGAACGGGTGCACGTATTTCATGTACAAATAGTACGTTGCCACAGCGTCAGACACTGAGTAATTGGCTAGCTGGCGAGGGTCTTCGGCTGCCATGCGGCACATGTCTTCTGGGTCGATTTCTACGGGATTGTATCTGTTGAGGAAATGTGACGTCGCGTTTTTGCTTAATTTTATTTAATTGAGGAATCCTCAGTTTTAAATAATTTTTATCCTAATCCCTAAAAGCGATCCTAGTCTCAGTCTCTTAATCTCAGTTTTCTGATCCTCTTCACAAAATCTTCCTAATCCCAGTCTCTCAATTCACTTTATTATCATAATCTCCAAAAACCTCCCTAATCCCAAACTCTAAAAGCCTTCCTATCCAAATCCCTAAAAGCCTTCCTAATCTCAATCTGCAAAAGCCTTCCTAATCCCAATCTCTAAAAGCCTTCCTAATCCCAATCTCTAAAAGCCTTTCTAATCCCAATCTCTAAAAGCCTTTCTAATCCCAATCTCTAAAAGCCTTTCTAATCCCAATCTCTAAAAGCCTTCCTAATCCAAATCTCTAAAAGCCTTCCTAATCCAAATCTCAAACTGCCTTCCTAATCCTAATCCCTAGAAGACTTCCTAATCCCAATCTCTAAAAGCCTTCCTAATCCAAATCTCAAACTGCCTTCTTAATCCTAATCTCTAAAAGCCTTCCTAATCTCAATCTCAAAAAGCCTTCCTAATCCAAATCTCTAAAAGCCTTCCTAATCCCAATCTCTAAAGCCTTCCTAATCCCAATCTCTAAAGCCTTCCTAATCCCAATCTCTAAAAGCCTTCCTAATCCCAATCTCTAAAAGCCTTTCTAATCCCAATCTCTAAAAGCCTTTCTAATCCCAATCTCTAAAAGCCTTTTTAATCCCAATCTCTAAAAGCCTTCCTAATCCAAATCTCTAAAAGCCTTCCTAATCCAAATCTCAAACTGCCTTCCTAATCCTAATCTCTAGAAGACTTCCTAATCCCAATCTCTAAAAGCCTTCCTAATCCAAATCTCAAACTGCCTTCTTAATCCTAATCTCTAAAAGCCTTCCTAATCTCAATCTCAAAAAGCCTTCCTAATCCAAATCTCTAAAAGCCTTCCTAATCCAAATCTCTAAAAGCCTTCCTAATCCCAATCTCTAAAGCCTTCCTAATCCCAATCTCTAAAAGCCTTCCTAATCCAAATCTCTAAAAGCCTTCCTAATCCTAATCTCTAAAAGCCTTCCTAATCCCAATCTCTAAAAGCCTTCCTAATCCAAATCTCAAACTGCCTTCCTAATCCTAATCTCTAAAAGCCTTCCTAATCCCAATCTCTAAAAGCCTTCCTAATCCAAATCTCTAAAAGCCTTCCTAATCCAAATCTCTAAAAGCCTTCCTAATCTTAATCTCTAAAGCCTTCCTAATCCCGATCTCCAAAAGCCTTCCTAATCCCAATCTCAAAAAGCCTTTCTAATTCCAATCTCTAAAAGCCTTCCTAATCTCAATCTGCAAAAGCCTTCCTAATCCGAATCTTCAAAACAGATTCCTAATAAAAACGAGAGCAATGAACAAACCTTAGCTTAGCCTTAGCCACAGCCTTCAATCCCTGACTGCCAACAGGCAGATAGCTGTCCCGCTTCACCCACTTCAAGCAGTCCATATGAATGGCCGGCCTACTCTTATATTCATTCTGATTGTCGCGAGCGAACCCGATTCTGTCCTGCATGTTGATGCCGTGCACCGAGGCTCGGGCTTCAACGAATGGCCAATCGAAAAAGTCGCCATTGTAGGTGACAAAAATTGTCGGCTGGCGCTCTACCACGTGATTGAAGAAGCGTTCGATAGTGGATTTCTGCGAATATATGAATAAGTTTTTTATTACCTCTATTAGCTTTATCTTACTGACACGAGTAGCCTACAAGAGTAGAATAAAAAAACCCAAAAGCCTCACCTCATCCGGCTCATTAAAAACGGTGAACAGGCCTTCAAACTCCGGCCTGGGAGTGAACTCGAAATCTTCAACATCTTCGGCGATGATTTCTCGATTGCAAATTAGAAAGCCGTCGCCGTCGATCATGTAGGAGATCATCATGATCTGGTCGGAGGCGGCGTCCGGGAACTTCAGAGGCAGTTTGGTTGTCTCAATGTCGTAGGCTAGCACCACGGGATCCTATTTTAGGAGAGTGGAAAGGTGCAGTGCTAGATTCTCTAACTGATTCACACATCCATTTCGTCATAATGCACAAAGAAAACGTGGAAGTTATTGTCAAAAGTTAATATAAACTAACAGAATTAGCCACAGTTGAAATTCGAAGAATACAAATAAATAATACTCACTACTACTACTACTACTACTACTACCATGGCTACTACTACTGCAACAACAAACAATTATTATTATAAGAAATTATCATTATTACTATTGTTATTACTAATACTCGTACTCCAACTAGTAGAATATTACTAAAACTACTGCCCCTACTATTAACTAGCGGAATGGGCGGCGACACGGAAGACCCGGAACACCTTGCCCCTACTACTTTTACTATTTATAATTTAAGAACTGATTACACCTGCCCTAAAGGGCTGTTCGGCTGTTCAGTCCCAGGACTGGGGGGTCGCCACACACCCTCAGTTACCCCAGCTAATACTGGCACTCATTTTACAGCTAGGTGAACTGAAGCAATGCAGAGTTAAGTGTCTTGCTCAAGGACACAAATTTTTCCGAGTGGGTCAAGAATCGAACCCCCGACTTTTCAGTCGTGAGTCCGACGCTCTGACCACTTGGCTACAACTCTACTATTACTGTAGCTAATAATATCACTACTACTGCAATTGCTAACAATACTCACAGGCCTGTCGACTAGATCTTCCCTAGGCGTAATCTCTGGCACGGACGAGCCCCGGCAGCAGATTCGATACCAACTGCCGACAAAGATTTTCAAATCTATCGACACTCGCACGTGATAGGGTACGTCGTGTTCTCTGAAATCGGTAGGAAGTTTCGATGAATGATGAAGACGGAACTGAGTAGAGGCTTAACTTCAGTAAGAGCTGACACCCTCCCTTAGGTACTTTAGTAAGAGCTCCCCGCTTTCGCAGGTACTTTAGTAAGAGCTCCTCCCTCCCTCAGGTACTTTAGTAAGAGCTCCCACCTCCCTCAGGTACTTTAGTAAGAGCTCCTCCCTCCCTCAGGTACTTCAGTGAGAGCTCCTCCCTCAGGTACTTTAGCAAGAGCTCCCACCTCCCTCAGGTACTTTAGCAAGAGCTCCCACCTCCCTCAGGTACTTTAGCAAGAGCTCCCACCTCCCTCAGGTACTTTAACAAGAGCTCCTACCTCCCTCAGGTACTTTAGAAAGAGCTGCCCCTCACTCAGGTACTTTAATAAGAGCTTCCAACCTCTAAAGTACTTCAATAGCGCCCCTACCTCAAATCGAGAATATTATCAGTCTGGTCAACAATCATATGAGTGTAGCCTGTCTCTGATTTGCTCTGATCGTGATGCTTCTCCATCTGATGCTGCTGCTGTTCGCCTGAGAAATGACTGGCCAGCATGCTAGTGTAGGCAGTCTTGGCGCTCTCCTTATCCCGATTGGACTTCACTTTGGGCAGGAGTTCGCGTTTCACTCGCATCAGATCGTCCACTGAGAAGAAGGCCAGTTTAATGTAGGTCTTCTTCAGGCCCGACAGGTGATTGGCTTGAATGGGGGGGGGGAGACGATAGAGTGTGAGATTAGTGGCTAGGGTTTGATTGAGCAACTGAGGATCTGGGAGGCTGGACCAGCAACTGAGGATCTGGGAGGCTGGACCAGCAACTGAGGATCTGGCAGGCTGGACCAGCAACTGAGGATCTGGCAGGCTGGCCTAGCAACTGAGGATCTGGGAGGCTGGCCTAGCAACAGAGGATCTGGAAGGCTGGCCCAGCAACTGAGGATCTGGGAGGCTGGCCCAGTAACTAACACAAGGAGGCTGGCTCAGTAACTGAGGATCTGGGAGGCTGGCCCAGTAACTAACACTAGGAGGCTGGCTCAGTAACTGAGGATCTGGGTCCCTGGGAGGCTGGCGGCTGGCCCAGCAACTAACACTAGGAGGCTGGCTCAGCAACTGGGTATCTGGGAGGCTGGCCCGGCATCTGAGGATCTGGGAGGCTGGCCCAGCAATTGAGGATCTGGGAGGCTGGCCCAGCAACTGAGGATCTGGGAGGCTGGCCCAGTAATTGAGGATCTGGGAGGCTGGCCCAGCAATTGAGGATCTGGGAGGCTGGCCCAGAAATTGAGGATCTGGGAGGCTGGCCCAGTAATTGAGGATCTGGGAGGCTGGCCCAGCAATTGAGGATCTGGGAGGCTGGCCCAGCAATTGAGGATCTGGGAGGCTGGCCCAGCAACTGAGGATCTGGGAGGCTGGCCCAGTAATTGAGGATCTGGGAGGCTGGCCCAGCAATTGAGGATCTGGGAGGCTGGCCCAGAAATTGAGGATCTGGGAGGCTGGCCCAGTAATTGAGGATCTGGGAGGCTGGCCCAGCAATTGAGGATCTGGGAGGCTGGCCCAGCAATTGAGGATCTGGGAGGCTGGCCCAGCAATTGAGGATCTGGGAGGCTGGCCCAGCAACTGAGGATCTGGGAGGCTGGCCCAGTAATTGAGGATCTGGGAGGCTGGCCCAGCAATTGAGGATCTGGGAGGCTGGCCCAGAAATTGAGGATCTGGGAGGCTGGCCCAGTAATTGAGGATCTGGGAGGCTGGCCCAGCAATTGAGGATCTGGGAGGCTGGCCCAGCAATTGAGGATCTGGGAGGCTGGCCCAGCAATTGAGGATCTGGGAGGCTGGCCCAGAAATTGAGGATCTGGGAGGCTGGCCCAGTAATTGAGGATCTGGGAGGCTGGCCCAGCAATTGAGGATCTGGGAGGCTGGCCCAGCAATTGAGGATCTGGGAGGCTGGCCCAGCAACTGAGGATCTGGGAGGCTGGCAATACCCAAACAAACGATGATCTGGAGTGTTGAGGCGACATTTTTCTAAACCGAGGATTTACAGGCAACCTTAAACCAAAGTATACATATCAAATAGAAATGCACTGGCATACCAGTTCTAAATCTTCCTTTTCGAGCAGATCTAAGCTGGCAAACTTGCCAGAGTATTTCTTAGACAGATAGGACAGAACCTCGTGCTCGCAGCCGGATCGCACGGCCGCGTAGAAATACGGCCTATAGGGCATGGACACTTTGAATCTGCTGCCATCGTCGCGCAGGAAATAATAGTCCACCGCGCTCACTAGTCGCTTCTCTTCGTCGATAACGTCAGACTGGACAAAAATAAGAGAAATGAAAAATAGTGAGAGATGAGGAATTAACAGTGCAAAGTGAAAATGTTATATTAAGCATTGATTTTAAACTTACTGGATGCATATTAACCAGCCAACCAGTGTGCTCTCCGGGCTCTTTCAGCCCAACGAATCCATAGATTTCATCAATGGTTTCATTGGCGCGAACTCGTCGAATCCTGCGCTCAGCGCCTTCATCTGTGGTTTGACTGTGTGTGTGTGGGGGGGGGGGCAAAAATAGGCTTTGCATTAAAGACAAGTGAATACAAAAGACTAGATTAGATTATGAGAAATGCAATTTCTATCTCTCCTAAAGTAACATCTGCCTATTTTCAACGGCTATAGCTCCTAGATAGTACTTGAAAAGAGAGGCATTAGGCCATTAAAAGTTACAGATATTATCTTTTTAAATGTACAGCATAGAAATAATGATTGGATAGGATTAAAACTTGCATTAGACTGGATAAGAATTGTAGTTTTTGCTAGGATATCAAGATTCTTAAATTATAGAAAAAGAATTTTTATAAATCAATAAATTTAAAATTATATACATACATTTTACCATTGTAATTTTAATCTTATTTTACATTTCTAAAATGTAAGACCTTTTAATGAATTTTTTGTATTTGTAATCAGATCAGAAAAATAAGATCAAGTAAGATAATAAAACTTTTGATCTTGTCTAACTTCTATTTAGTACTTTTGCTCAAATTTTAGGCCTATTCCTACTGCACATAAGTGAATAAAAAATACATGGATTTATATTCTAAGTATATGTGTACAAGCAACTTTTGATCCTAAAGAGCAAGAATCATAAGACTATATTTTATAACTAACCTAACTTGTTTCATTTTTCTAATTCCTTGAGGGATAAAAATAGGTTTTTACATAATTTAAATTTGATTCTTTAATCCACAAATTTGAAACATTCCAGCATGCAAGTGTGGCAATTACATTCTTTTTTTAAAAGATACTATTTATATAGACTGCTTTGTTCTAGACTTATTAATGACAATATATAATTTTCTACATATATATATATATATCTAGAAGATATTTATATAACTCTTAAATAATATACAAAATTGTGATAGACCAATGGTAAATAGCAAAATTAACTACTTTTTCTCCATTTATTTCTCTAAATATAGGTTTTTTTGTATTAGAATAAAGTTATAAAGACAACAAGCAGTATATCAAAATAAGATTAACATACATGCCCAAAACCTGTCCAACCTGTCCGAACCGGACAAGTGAAATGGCCACCAGCCAAGGTAAGTCGCAAAATCAAAAATGGGAAAATGAAAAAAATTAAGGGAATAAAGAAAGGAAAAGAGAAAAGGAAAAGAGAGGAGGAAGAAGAGAG
The DNA here is from genome assembly GCA_002269645.1 of Macrostomum lignano. NCBI lineage: Eukaryota > Metazoa > Platyhelminthes > Macrostomidae > Macrostomum > Macrostomum lignano. The sequence continues at coordinate 241,810 of NIVC01001378.1, forward strand.
AGGAGAAAGAAGAGAGAAAAAGAGAAAGAGAAGAAAAGAGAACAGAGGAACTAAGTCGCAATCAGGAAGAACTAAGTTGTATGAAGATTAATCTTTATTAACCTAGGTTAAATGTAAATAAGCAAATATTGTAGTGTTCTGCCAGCTATAGGATCCTATGGCAAATATGGTAAAATAGGTGCCTATGGCAGCTATGGATATGCCTATGGTAGCTAGCTGCTCTTATAGCTATGACTATGGAAATATGATAGTTGTTGTTACATTCTATAGATTCCCATAGCTGTAGTTATTAATTTATAATCTTACAAAGGCAATTGAGTGTTTCTTTTATTTTCTAACTTAATTTGCAGTTGTTTAAGCACTAGGTTATCTTCCTGATTTAAAATAATTTGTTTTCTAGACTTTTTTGTGAAACTTATGGCTATGGCTATAGGAACTACAGGAATATGGTAATATTAGGGTCTCTATAGCTATGGAATACAGAGAATTAGAATAACTCAAAGTTTTTTTTGAACTATAATGATGCAAGGTCTTCCAATATTAGGTTATAATGTTTGGTCCCCTTTCAAAAATTTTCTAGATCTACCTTGATATTGCATATATGATTAAAATTAATATAAATAATATTATTTAAAAAATCTACATATTACTATATATTTTTTGTATAATTGTCATACAATAATTAATTTAGACTAGCATATACATAATACAATTTTATAATTAAAAAGCAATTGAAAAATATACTGATTTGATATGCATTAGATACTTGAATTTACTTAATTTTTATAATTAAATAATTAAAAAATATATTTTTTAGACCTAATATTTTGCTAATTAAGTTGAAAATGAAAGGATACAAAATAAAATATGCTATATTCTAAGTTTTTATGATTGCAAAAATATTTTAATTTAATTTTATGTTTACATAAACAAAATATTTAATGAACTATTGCTTTGTCAATAATGACATACTGCTTATTATTGTATAGACTTATATTTTCCTTGGCTTGGTATAGTGGTACATAATATACAAAATATTTTCTTCTGTAATATACCAACTTGGTGTTATTCTAAGCCCTCTCCCTATGTTTTAACTATGTTATTCTGGGCTATAAACCATAAAGAATAGACTATTTTTAATATAACATTGGAAATATGAATTGTATTAAATAAATAATGAACAACAATAGAAGCCTTGTTTATAAGCAATAATAATATAAAATAATTTAAAGAATTAATACTAGTGAGTATTATTCATTCACCAAAGAAACAAGCTTCTCTTAAAGGATCACAAATAAATTGGATAAATCTCAGGAATGTTGCTGGAATCAAAACATTATGTATTGGAGACGTGTAACTTTTTATTGAATATTTAGGCCTAGTTTTGCTAGGCCTATGCAGGAAAATGATTGGTTGAACTTGAAAACCATTCAGGCATTCATTGCCTTTATTGGAACTAGGCCTACATGTAATTCAAATGTAAGCCAAACAATATTTTAGTTTTATATGCTCCTAAAAACAATTAAGAAACCAACTTTCTTAGGCAAAACGTTTACTTACCCATCTGACTTGGAATTGTCAGATTTTTCAAACTTTTGACGTTTCATTCCAGAGCGTCAAAACAGCTGGATGTTTAATTTTGCATATGTCAACCAAAATTATTTTAGATAGACGATTGGTGGCTACAGGACGATTGGTGGCTACCGGCCTGTAACAAATTATTACTTAATACTTTAGGCACAGACCAATGCTAAGAATCTTAATCGTAACAGTACTAGTACTACTACTACGTCAAGATAATTTCGCAAAGCCATGATGCAAAAAATTAAATTTGTGTAATGGCAGTTGAATGAGTTTTTCGGGAGAAATTAAAAGTATTATTAAATAATTTCTCTTTTTTTTATTTGTTTGCTAAAACGTAAGTATTACTATAACAGCAGAATACAATACTATTTGTTTCACTATGTCAGCGAGAAGTGAAAAGAAATAATTTAAATCTACAATCTGAATCTTCGCCGAGCCGGCTCTACCTGAAACTGTTTTAAGCCAAGAAACTTCATCTCTGGTCACAGTAATCAATTATCTAAGCAAATATTGCATCACTCTGGTAAAATTATACGCCATTTTATACACAATGTTTAAAAGACATTGAATGAGTTTAGGCAGAAATGTATATTTCTCTGGAATTTATATGATCAAATGTATTTTTTGCATTACTAACTTACGAGTAAATACATTATACTTAGTATTTATTTTTTCTTTTCTTTGAATTAGGCAACCATGTGTTCAAGTCAATATTAAACATGTTTGATTAGAATTGCTATGCTACCAAAGTTACTAAAAGAATGTGTTTAATTCTTTATTTGCTTTTTGTCATTCAGGCCTTATAATTTCGAATAGCTAATCAGATAATCATTTCGGTGATCAAATTTTAGGCACATTTTTATTCTTTATATGGCTTTACCGTTTATTTTTTTTTAAGTTGTTCTTATAACTTTAAAAGAAACTTATAGAAAAAAATGATTGCAAACCTTGAACTGTTTATGGGTATCTTATTTTAGAGTAGCTTTATGTGAGTTATCGCGGTTAATCTTCTCTGCAGAAAGGAAAACTTCATTTTCTATCATTTTTATATTGAAAAATGCTTTTTTTAATACAATTTAAATAAGAGTTTGGTCTTTTAAATGTCTCTGATACCATAAAAGAATCATATTTACAATTTTTCATTCTATGCAAAATTTTATTTAGAACATTATGCAGTCAAGCATGACCCTATTTTATTTAGAACATTATACAGTCAAAAATGGCCCTAAAATTGCATTTTATTAACCAGGCATATATTAACCACATCTATCCGGATAGCTCTGATGAGTTCAGTTAATGTAGTGAAAGATTCATTTATGTCTAGATTGAATAGTTTAATAGTTAAATTTAAGCTATTAATAATTTAGGAAATTGTCATCATGCAAATTAATACATGTATAGTGCTCAATGTCCTTGAAACTGATTTAATTATATTTTTATATTAGGGTTATTATACTTTGTTTATTATGATTACCTATACGAGCCGTATGTACTATAATCCCACTACGAGATTTCCCATACACTAGGGGATATATTAATTCCCCTCTCTTTTAACCCTTCCGTCGGTTACTCAGTCTTGCGTATTTTTTCATCTGCGATAAAATAAGATCTTTGGAAGATTGTGCACGCCCCGCAATCGAGGAGAATTTGCTTTTTCTGTGGGGATTTTGTTTGCCTTTTGCTGCTATCGCTGGGACTGCATGAAACGATCAGCCACCCACCAGCCGCTGAGGAGACTGGAAGCGACCTCAGCCAGTGCGCCACGAATCTCCCTAGCCGACTGACTTCCAGCTCTGGCAACTTCTATTTTTAAATAGAAAAAATGTTGTCAGCCACGGAGCGCTGACACAAAAGGAACTAATAAAGAGAATCTGGAGCTGTAGATATTCCTGGCTAAACAATCCTAATTATTTCCTTTGAATAGAACGGAACTTGACCGATCGACCAGCCAATCAAGAGGACTGCCAACAATTGTCAAGCCAACTGTTCAAGGCTCGTCTCTGAGGTTTAAAAACAATCAAGTAGAGAGTTTTAAAGCAATTATTCTAGTCAAAGAACTTCATTGCTACACTTGGTGCCGGTTTTTATGGAATTAATTCTTGAATAATCAACTTTACTATCAATAAAAACAATACTAAATGTCGCAATTAAAAAATAACAACACCGAAAAATCGCATACAAGCTTACGCCGCGGCACAGCTGCAACCAAAAAAGTCCGTCAACAAACAGCGTCGCTTGCATGCGTGGGGCCGGCGCCAACCCAATCGTATCGCCCCCAGGAAGAAAATTCCTTATCGCTACATCTCTCCATCCTAGCTCCGTTAGCCTCTCTCTCCCTCTCCCATTTTTCCCCTAAGCGGCAAAGCTACAGGAAGCTGGCTATGGGTATTAGATAGATACAGCGCTGGCGTGCATATCTCAAGCCTTCCAGACAGTAAGTCGAATAGCAACCACAACCCCCGCCACAGTCTTCCAATCCATTGCACCGCCTAATTGCATCCTTGCCTAGATTAGTACAGTGGGTATAGGAAAAACCCTTATTACTAATTGCTTCTACTGAATTCAGCAAACTTTTCTAGCAAATTTCTTGTAGACAAAGGCGGTAAAAATGGAGCAAGAGGCGTTTCATATTTGAGATCTGTTGTGTCAGAATCGGGATCCAGTGGGGGATCAGTGGTATCAGAATCGGGATCAGTGGTGTCAGAATCGGGATCAGTGGTGTCAGGATCGGGATCGGTGGTGTCAGGATCGGGATCAGTGGTGTCAGGATCGGGATCGGTGGTGTCAGGATCGGGATCAGTGGTGTTAGGATCGGGATCAGTGGTGTCAGGATCGGGATCAGTGGTGTCAGGATCGGGATCAGTGGTGTCAGGATCGGGATCAGTGGTGTCAGGATCGGGATCAGTGGTGTCAGAATTGGGATCAGTGGTGTCAGGATCGGGATCAGTGGTGTCAGGATCGGGATCAAGAGATCATTTAAAGTTGGACCCAACGTTACTCTACACAGAATCAATCTTAGCCAAATGAAAACAATCCTAGAGTCGCGTGAGGTTGCCAGGGTCACTGGAAGGTGATGTCTGAAACCTGGGCAACCAGGGCTAATACTAAAAAATATGGCAACTATCGATTCATTTATTCCAGCTGTTCAAGAGTAAATAATATGCTAATATAGCAGGCATAACACCCGTATCTGGCCACTGATTCATCCATCACATAGCTTACCCTCTGAATGACCTCCGCTGCTGGTGGGGTGGGGGTGAGACGAGAGACAAGCTGATACAGCTAGGGGAAGGACTGTATAGGATTTTTTTGTGTAGGATGGAGTGTAGACACTTCGACAAAATGATGGGGCTCGCTGGAAGCCAGAGCTCTTCACCCCCTGTCCCAACCCACTCCTACCCCTGTGTCCCTCATCAGCCCAGCCAATATTGAAGGCCCCCAAAGCTTTATATTAGCCTGAAACTTTGCGACTGATAGGCGGGCTACGCGGCAAGTAAAACCCAATCCGCCCCCACCTACCTACCTACTGTATTTAAAAGGTCCTCTTTGTTCTATTAAACAGCTTTGATAAAATTGATGATGAACAGCTGGCTCACTGTTTTGATCACTGCTCACTGCTGGCTCACAGCCGACACTGACTCATAGTCCCGAAATACAGTTTCAGACGCTACTATCTGCATCAAAATAACTATACCGACTATAAATATTACTGACAATCTAAAAATCTAAATAAACAGCCTCGCAAAGTCATGGCCAAGTTTATTGACACGTTTCGCGACCTGCCGCACAAACTGCATCTTGGCGGGGGCGGCAAAGCTAAAGCTACCGACAAACAGCTGCGTCAGTTTAAGGAGTTCTTCGACATCAAACCGGTGAGGCTTTTGCAGTTCATTGAATTTATACTAGCGCTTAGGCTAAGATTGCCAGCAACCTGAAGCAAATTTGTCCAATACTCTGATTGCATAGTTGCTGGCTAGGAGCAATTTTAATGCGATTTTCAAGAGGCTTTAATATTGATTTTTCTGTCTAACATAAGAGATGGCTAAGAAGTTTATAAGTGGCGGTTGCGGTGCTTCATTCGATGAATCATCCTGTGATGCTATCTGAGGCTTGCTGGTAGAAAAAGGCATTTGGCACCGAATGTAAATGCAAATACAGCAAAATTTCCCTGACACTTTTATGATTCGGTGTCTTTTCTAGACAGAAATGTTATCTGTTAGACAGGACAGTGCCACCTGTTAGACAGGATAGTGTCACCTGTTAGACAGGAAAGTGTCACCTGTTAGACAGGATAGTGTCACCTGTTAGAAAGGATAGTGTCACCTGTTAGACAGGATAGTGTCACCTGTTAGACAGGACAGTGTCACCTGTTAGACAGGATAGTGTCACCTGTTAGACAGGATAGTGTCACCTGTTAGACAGGATAGTGTCACCTGTTAGAAAGGATAGTGTCACCTGTTAGACAGGATAGTGTCACCTGTTAGACAGGGCAGTGTCACCTGTTAGACAGGATAGTGTCACCTGTTAGACAGGATAGTGTCACCTGTTAGACAGGATAGTGTCACCTGTTAGACAGGATAGTGTCACCTGTTAGACAGGATAGTGTCACCTGTTAGACAGGATAGTGTCACCTGTTAGACAGGATAGTGTCACCTGTTAGACAGGACAGTGTCACCTGTTAGACAGGATAGTGTCACCTGTTAGACAGGATAGTGTCACCTGTTAGACAGGATAGTGTCACCTGTTAGACAGGATAGTGTCACCTGTTAGACAGGATAGTGTCACCTGTTAGACAGGATAGTGTCACCTGTTAGACAGGACAGTGTCACCTGTTAGACAGGACAGTGTCACCTGTTAGACAGGACAGTGTCACCTGTTAGACAGGACAGTGTCACCTGTTAGACAGGATAGTGTCACCTGTTAGACAGGACAGTGTCACCTGTTAGACAGGATAGTGTCACCTGTTAGACAGGTGCCTCACCTGCCAGATTAATAATTGTCAATAAGGAATCGCTTATAAACCATGAGTAACTCGGGCATTTTATTCCCAGACTGAAGAATGTTTGCCTCCTCAGCAAATATAGGCGGGAACTATTAAGAGGCCAGCATTGGGCACAAAAAAGTGAAGCTAAGGACAGAGGAGAATAGGCTAAAATATCCGCAATGAAAACCAAAGCCAGCTGAAAATTGAACAGAATTACGTGCCGGAAGTCCACACATTAAAGCCCTAGGGGTCTGAAATTTATAAAAGGCAATTGGAAATTTCAAACTTTTGCTTTATCCGAAGAAAAAGATTTTCCATTTAATCTTAGCCCTAACTTCCCTATACAATATAATTGGCCTTTACGAAGGATAGTGAGGAGAAAGTTGGTTTTAGTAAATAAAATTTCATAAATGTATATATATGTAGTGAAATTATTGAGAAGAAGTCAATTGAGTATGGAAATCGCACTTATTGTGATATTTGAGAGATAAGAAGAGAGGGGATTAGAGAGAGGTCACAGGGGAGAGAGGTCACAGGGGAGAGAGGTCACAGGGGAGAGAGGCCACAGTGAAGAGAGGTTAAAGAGAAGGGAGGTCACAGGGGCGAGAGGTCACAGGGGAGGTCCCAGGGGAGAGAGGTCACAGGGGAGGTCACAGGGGAGAGAGGTCACAGGGGAGGTCACAGGGGAGAGAGGTCACAGGGGAGGTCACAGGGGAGAGAGGTCACAGGGGAGGTCACAGGGGAGAGAGGTCACAGGGGAGGTCACAGGGGAGAGAGGTCACAGGGGAGGTCCCAGGAGAGAGAGGTCACAGGGGAGGTCACAGGGGAGAGAGGTCACAGGGGAGGTCACAGGGGAGAGAGGTCACAGGGGAGGTCCCAGGGGAGAGAGGTCACAGGGGAGGTCACAGGGGAGAGAGGTCACAGGGGAGGTCACAGGGGAGAGAGGTCACAGGGGAGAGAGGTCACAGGGGAGAGAGGTCACAGGGGAGGTCACAGGGGAGAGAGGTCACAGGGGAGAGAGGTCACAGGGGAGAGAGGTCACAGGGGAGAGAGGTCACAGGGGAGAGAGGTCACAGGGAGAGAGGTCACAGGGGAGAGAGGGGAGAGAGGTCACAGGGGAGAGAGGTCACAGTGAAGAGAGGTTAAAGAGAAGAGAGGTCACAGGGGAGAGAGGTCACAGGGAAAAGAGGTCAAAGGGGAGAGAGGTCACAGGGGAGAGAGGTCACAGGGGAGAGAGGTCACAGGGGAGAGAGGTCATAGTGAAGAGAGGTTAAAGAGAAGGGAGGTCACAGGGGCGAGAGGTCACAGGGGAGGTCCCAGGGGAGAGAGGTCACAGGGGAGGTCACAGGGGAGAGAGGTCACAGGGGAGGTCACAGGGGAGAGAGGTCACAGGGGAGGTCACAGGGGAGAGAAGTCACAGGGGAGGTCACAGGGGAGAGAGGTCACAGGGGAGGTCACAGGGGAGAGAGGTCACAGGGGAGGTCCCAGGGGAGAGAGGTCACAGGGGAGGTCACAGGGGAGAGAGGTCACAGGGGAGAGAGGTCACAGGGGAGAGAGGTCACAGGGGAGAGAGGTCACAGGGAGAGAGGTCACAGGGGAGAGAGGGGAGAGAGGTCACAGGGGAGAGAGGTCACAGTGAAGAGAGGTAAAAGAGAAGAGAGGTCACAGGGGAGAGAGGTCACAGGGAAAAGAGGTCAAAGGGGAGAGAGGTCACAGGGGAGGTCACAGGGGAGAGAGGTCACAGGGGAGAGAGGTCACAGGGGAGAGAGGTCACAGGGGAGAGAGGTCACAGTGAAGAGAGGTTAAAGAGAAGAGAGGTCACAGGGGAGAGAGGTCACAGTGAAGAGAGGTTAAAGAGAAGAGAGGTCACAGGGGAGAGAGGTCACAGGGGAGAGAGGTCACAGGGGAGAGAGGTCACAGTGAAGAGAGGTTAAAGAGAAGAGAGGTCACAGGGGAGAGAGGTCACAGTGAAGAGAGGTTAAAGAGAAGAGAGGTCACAGGGGAGAGAGGTCACAGGGAAAAGAGGTCAAAGGGGAGAGAGGTCACAGGGGAGGTCACAGGGGAGAGAGGTCACAGGGGAGAGAGGTCACAGGGGAGAGAGGTCACAGGGGAGAGAGGTCACAGTGAAGAGAGGTTAAAGAGAAGAGAGGTCACAGGGGAGAGAGGTCACAGTGAAGAGAGGTTAAAGAGAAGAGAGGTCACAGGGGAGAGAGGTCACAGGGGAGAGAGGTCACAGGGGAGAGAGGTCACAGGGGATAAGATGTGAGGATTTTATGTAAATGAGGCTAAACTGCACTCATTACGTACCCAAGGGTGAGTTGGAAGCATGACAATTTTAACTATTTAATAGTTACTAAGGCTATTTATCTAAGCCAAGTGCTATATACTGTACTTGCGCAGTTAACGCGGCGTGATAGTCAGTCAAGCTTAAACAATTTTAGATGCTTCACAAGCAAAATAATTTGTTCTAATCGACATTTCGCACGCACAGTTCTCGATTTTGTGCGCACTTGGCGACATAAAAAAGGCGTAACAGAGCCTAAGTAAACACGCCCCCGTAAGATGTACAAAACGCGTGCGCAGCAACAGATTTTGATTTTACATTTCCTTTGGCGAATATTTTTATAAACAAATTTTCGTTTCAAGCTTGTATTGCATCAAACTGCGCTGCAGTCAGTCAGTCATTTCAGGAGAAACTTTAACATGTCTAGCTTAAAAATGTCGAAGTTTATTGGGGCAGCAGTTGGAACTTCGCGCAATGCACAGCACTAAATTGGTTGGAAGGGGTCGGGGGGCGGAGTTTTGAAATTCTAAACATTTTACTGATTTATTAGGGCTTAATTTTATTCTATGTAAGATAGTTTATAATCTATGACACTCTAAAATTAGTAGCTAAGAGTAATATTTAAATACTATATTCGCTAATCTTAATACCGTACCGTAGTCCATTCAAGGGCGGCATGTTTAAATTGAAAGTAAATTTGATGATTTGATGATTTGAACAGGTGACACTATCCTGTCTAACAGGTGACACTATCCTGTCTAACAGGTGACACTATCCTGTCTAACAGGTGACACTATCCTGTCTAACAGGTGACACTATCCTGTCTAACAGGTGACACTATCCTGTCTAACAGGTGACACTATCCTGTCTAACAGGTGACACTATCCTGTCTAACAGGTGACACTATCCTGTCTAACAGGTGACACTATCATGTCTAACAGGTGACACTATTCTGTCTAACAGGTGACACTATCCTGTCTAACAGGTGACACTATCCTGTCTAACAGGTGACACTATCCTGTCTATCAGGTGACACTGTCCTGTCTAACAGGTGACACTATCCGTTCTAACAGGTGACACTATCATGTCTAACAGGTGACACTATCCTGTCTAACAGGTGACACTGTCCTGTCTAACAGGTGACACTATCCTGTCTAACAGGTGACACTATCCTGTCTAACAGGTGACACTGTCCTGTCTAACAGGTGACACTATCCGTTCTAACAGGTGACACTATCATGTCTAACAGGTGACACTATCCTGTCTAACAGGTGACACTGTCCTGTCTAACAGGTGACACCATCCTGTCTAATAGGTGGCACTATCCTATCTAACAGGTGGCACTATGCCACTATCCTATCTAACAGGTGACACTATCCTGTCTAACAGGTGACACTATCCTGTCTAACAGGTGACACTATCATGTCTAACAGGTGACACTATCCTGTCTAACAGGTGACACTATCCTGTCTAACAGGTGACACTATCCTGTCTAACAGGTGACACTATCCTGTCTAACAGGTGACACTATCCTGTCTAACAGATGACACTATCCTGTCTAACAAGTGACACTGTCCTGTCTAACAGGTGACACTATCCTGTCTAACAGGTGACACTATCCTGTCTAACAAGTGACACTGTCCTGTCTAACAGGTGACACTATCCTGTCTAACAGGTGACACTATCCTGTCTAACAGGTGACACTATCCTGTCTAACAGGTGACACTGTCCTGTCTAACACTAATGCGCAATTTGTTTTCAATTGATGTTTCAAAGCTCGTACAGCAGCTGCTAAAATCTCAATTTCATTTATATCTCCAAATCCGCTGTCACTGCCACAGGCTTGCAAATTTGGCTTCCCCGAATGCGCGACCTCGGTGGCTTACGACGAGGTGTTGGACATTCTGGCTGTGGGCAGCAAAGCTGGAGAAATATTCGTGTAAGTTGTTGCTTTTCGATTTTTGCTGTAATGAAAAAACTACTGTTGAAGAGTCTGTTTGTTCTCTCAGTTTCTAACTTCCTGAATTTGTTTAAACGGAGGTTCGACTGCTTTTGATTATTCAATTTTTCCGCAAATTCTTGCAGCTGCGAGACTTTTTTTTAGCTTTTTTTCCTCAGCCTTACTGCGCAGAATTTCGTTTTTGAAATGATGATTTTGCCTCACTAAAAAGGGCCGCACGGCATCTGCTGTTCCCACCTTTCGTAATTTGTGTCCCAGGAGAATATGAAATCTTCTTTTTTGCGTACCTGGGAATCAAACTATGATTATTTTTCAATTATCTTTCTATAATGATTTTTTGTCAATTTTTTCTTCTAATGTTCTTTGCTTCTCCTGCCGGCAGGTTCGGTGCCCCGGGAGTGGAATTCTATGCTTGTCACCCGGAGGTCGGCGAGGTCAACATGCTGGCGTTCCTGCCGAATGAGGTAAGCTGATTAGATCGAGGGGGGAGACGGACGGTTGGCGGTTGAGTCATCTGTGGGGGTGGGGGGAGGGGGTGTATGGACACCATGAACGAGCACCTGGACTGTCAAACGAAGGCGATGCCAAAAGTTTCCTATTAGTGGATGCTTTATTTTTTGCGACGTGAAATTTTGGTATTTTAAAATTTAGGTCCTTTGAAATTAAGGTCCTGTGAAGTTTAGGTCTTGTGAAGTTTAGGTATTTTGAAATTTAGGTCTTGTGAAGTTTAGGTCTTGTGAAGTTTAGGTCTTGTGAAGTTTAGGTCTTGCGAAGTTTAGGTCTTGTGAAGTTTAGGTCTTGCGAAGTTTAGGTCTTGTGAAGTTTAGGTCTTGCAATGAAGTTTATGTCTTGTGAAATTTACATCCTGTGAAACCGCCTCAACAATAGATTTTACCAAGCAGAAGTAGTGGTAGCTTCAGCTTCAGCGATTTCAGATTTCAGACAGAGGTCATTGCTTCGTTATTCTGTTTCGAAATCTCCTGGTAGCGACCCTCCCTCTCCTCCTGCCTCATCCAGGTGTCCTCAGCCTCTTATTACGGCTATTGACTATATAATAGGGAAGAATATCTATAGAATATAATTTTCGTCTCCCAAAATGACTTGAGTGGCTCTTTAAACCATCGCTTTAGGGATTTGAGACGAGCAGCTTTTGAGTAGTTTCTCATGCTTTTCTCTATACTTACCTAATCTTATTGTGCTCCGCAGATCCCCCTGGGATGGAGCTTAGAAGTTATCTAACACAAGCTAGTGAAGTTGCATAATCCTTAGTCTTACATAGACTCAATAGCTATCGACAGTGAGCTCTCCAGCCCAGCAATGGAATTCGCTTGTTCCTGCTCTTACATATCTTTATGTAAATTAAGCGTTGGTAGTTTGACAATCATCGTTTATTAATTAGCTCCGCAAATTTGTATAATATATTTGTCAATGATATGGACGGCATATTGCACTGCCTGGCTGTGCTGTGGCACAAAAAGAAGTTATCAATCTTATAATGACCGGGTAATTAGCAGGTGTTAATATAAGGGGTCAGGTAAATTGAGGGTGCTAAGATAAGGAGTCATTAATTTTGGGGTGCCAGGATAAGGGGTCAGGTAAATTTGGGTGTTAAGATAAAGGGGTCAGGTAAATTAGGGTGTTAAGATAAAGGGGTCAGGTAAATTAGGTGGGTGCTAAGATAAGAGGTCAGATAAATTGCGAGGGGTGCTAAGATAAGAGGTCAGGTAAATCGGGGGGGGTGCTAAGATAAGACGTCAGGTAAATTGGGGGGGGGGTGCTAAGATAAGAGGTCAGGTAAATTGGGGGGTGCTAAGATAAGGGGTCAGGTAAATTGGGGGGTGCTAAGATAAGAGGTCAGGTAAATTGGGGGGGGTGCTAAGATAAGGGGTCAGTTAATTTCGGGGTGCTAAGATAAGAGGTCAGGTAAATTGCGGGGGGTGCTAAGATAAGAGGTCAGTTAATTTGGGGGTGCTAAGATAAGAGGTCAGGTAAATTGAGGGGGGGGGTGCTAGGATAAGAGGTCAGTTAATTTGGGGGTGCTAAGATAAGAGGTCAGGTAAATTACGGGGGGTGCTAAGATAAGGGGTCAGGTAAATTGAGGGGGTGCTAAGATAAGGAGTTAGGTAAAATGACGCAAAAATGCGTTTTATTAAACGGTTTTGACCCCAGTGTACAATATCATATACCGCAACCCGCCAGTCTGTGTGATCTGAAACAGAAAAATTGATAAATTTGCTGTTAAAAAACACCAGCTTGAATTCGTCACAGTTGGGGACAAATATGAATAATTAAATGTCTATCGAATTTTCAGAAAACTTTTTTTATTCCTTGAGGACCATCGCTGGTTTTTCCCGCCAGTTCGGTATTTCATGCTACCGA